>CAUJLB010000215.1:0-25000 GCA_963243735.1 Neocrepidodera transversa
ATTTTTATTTATTTTCATTTATTTTCATGTGTTATCATTCATTTTCATGAATTATCATTTATTTTCATTTATTATATGTAATATCATTTATTTTCATAAATTATCATTTTCGTTTATATTCATTTATTTTCATCTACTTTCATTTATTTTCATGAATTTACATGTATTTTCATTTTTTTTCATTTATTTACATATATTTTCATTTGTTTTCATTTAGTTTCTTTTGTTTTCATTTATTTACATGTATTTTCATTTATTTTTGGTTACTTTCATGAATTTACGTGTATTTTCCTGTATTATCATTTATTTTCATGTTTTATCATTTATTTTAATTTATAATCATTCATTTTCATCTGCTTTCATTTATTTTCATTAACTTTCATGTATTTACATCTATTTTTATTTATTTCCATTTACTTTCATTTGCTTTCATTTATTTTCATTTGTTTTCATTTATTTTCATGTATTATCATTTATTTACATGTTTTTTCATTAATTTTCATTAACTTTCATGTATTTACATGTTTTTTCATTTATTTACACGTATTGGCATTTATTTTGATTTACTTTCGTGTATTTACATGCATTTTCATTTATTTTCATTTGTTTACATGTATGTGTATTTATTTTTATTTATTTTCATGTATTATCTTTTATTTTCATAAATCTTCATTTATTTTCACCTACCTCATTTATTTTCATTTACTTTCATGTATTTACATATATTTTCAGTTAGTCTCATTTACTTTCATGTATGTACATGTATTTTCATTTGTTTTCATTTATTTATTCATTTATTTCATTTAGTTTCATTATTTTAATTTATTTCCATTTATTTTCATGTATTTACATGTATTTTCATTTGTTTTTATTTATTTTCATGTATTATCATTTATTTTCATTGTTTTGATGTAATTTCATTTATTTTCATGTAATATCATTTATTTTCATGTATTATCATTTATTTTAATTTATCTTCAATTATTTTCATATATTTTCACTCATTTTCATTGACTTTAGTGTATTTACATGTATCTTCATTTATTTTCATTTACTTTGATTTATTTTCATTTATTTTCATTTATTTTACTTTTATTTTCATCCATTTTCATTTACTTTAATGTATTTACATGTATTTTCATTTGTTTTCATTTATTTCATTTATTTAGATGTATTTTCATTTATTTTCATTTACTTTCATGTATTTACATGTATTTCATTTATTTTCAGTTGTTTACATGGATTTTATCGATTTTCATTAATTTTCATTTATTTTTAATTATTCTTATTTATTTTCATTTATTTTCATGTGTTATCATTCATTTTCATGAATTATCATTTATTTTCATTTATTATATGTAATATCATTTATTTTCATAAATTATCATTTTCGTTTATATTCATTTATTTTCATCTACTTTCATTTATTTTCATGAATTTACATGTATTTTCATTTTTTTTCATTTATTTACATGTATTTTCATTCGTTTCATTTAGTTTCTTTTGTTTTCATTTATTTACATGTATTTTCATTTATTTTTGGTTACTTTCATGAATTTACGTGTATTTTCCTGTATTATCATTTATTTTCATGTTTTATCATTTATTTTAATTTATAATCATTCATTTTCATCTGCTTTCATTTATTTTCATTAACTTTCATGTATTTACATCTATTTTTATTTATTTCCATTTACTTTCATTTGCTTTCATTTATTTTCATTTGTTTTCATTTATTTTCATGTATTATCATTTATTTACATGTTTTTTCATTAATTTTCATTAACCTTCATGTATTTACATGTTTTTTCATTTATTTACACGTATTGGCATTTATTTTGATTTACTTTCGTGTATTTACATGCATTTTCATTTATTTTCATTTGTTTACATGTATTTGTATTTATTTTTATTTATTTCATGTATTATCTTTTATTTTTCATAAATCTTCATTTATTTTCACCTACCTTCATTTATTTTCATTTACTTTCATGTATTTACATATATTTTCAGTTAGTCTCATTTACTTTCATGTATGTACATGTATTTTCATTTGTTTTCATTTATTTATTCATTTATTTTCATTTAGTTTCATTTATTTTAATTTATTTCCATTTATTTTCATGTATTTACATGTATTTTCATTTGTTTTTATTTATTTTCAATGTATTATCATTTATTTAATTTATCTTCAATTATTTTCATATATTTTCACTCATTTTCATTGACTTTAGTGTATTTACATGTATCTTCATTTATTTTCATTTACTTTGATTTATTTTCATTTATTTTCATTTATTTACTTTTATTTCATCCATTTCATTTACTTTAATGTATTTACATGTATTTTCATTTGTTTTCATTTATTTTCATTTATTTAGATGTATTTTCATTTGTTTTCATTTACTTTCATGTATTTACATGTATTTTCATTTATTTTCAGTTGTTTACATGGATTTTTATCGATTTTCATTAATTTTCATTTATTTTAATTATTTTTATTTATTTTCATTTATTTTCATGTGTTATCATTCATTTTCATGAATTATCATTTATTTCATTTATTATATGTAATATCATTTATTTTCATAAATTATCATTTTCGTTATATTCATTATTTTCATCTACTTTCATTTATTTTCATGAATTTACATGTATTTTCATTTTTTTTCATTTATTTACATGTATTTTCATTCGTTTTCATTTAGTTTCTTTTGTTTTCATTTATTTACATGTATTTTCATTTATTTTTGGTTACTTTCATGAATTTACGTGTATTTTCCTGTATTATCATTTATTTTCATGTTTTATCATTTATTTTAATTTATAATCATTCATTTTCATCTGCTTTCATTTATTTCCATTTGTTTTCATTTATTTTCATGTATTATCATTTATTTACATGTTTTTTCATTAATTTTCATTAACTTCATGTATTTACATGTTTTTCATTTATTTACACGTATTGGCATTTATTTTGATTTACTTTCGTGTATTTACATGCATTTTCATTTATTTTCATTTGTTTACATGTATTTGTATTTATTTTTATTTATTTTCATGTATTATCTTTTATTTTCATAAATCTTCATTTATTTTCACCTACCTTCATTATTTTCATTTACTTTCATGTATTTACATATATTTTCAGTTAGTCTCATTTACTTTTATGTATGTACATGTATTTTCATTTGTTTTCATTTATTTATTCATTTATTTTCATTTAGTTTCATTTATTTTAATTTATTTCCATTTATTTTCATGTATTTACATGTATTTTCATTTGTTTTTATTTATTTTCATGTATTATCATTTATTTTCATTTGTTTTCATGTAATTTCATTTATTTTCATCTAATATCATTTATTTTTATGTATTATCATTTATTTTAATTTATCTTCAATTATTTTCATATATTTTCACTCATTTTCATTGACTTAGTGTATTTACATGTATCTTCATTTATTTTCATTTACTTTGATTTATTTTCATTTATTTTCATTTATTTACTTTTATTTTCATCCATTTTCATTTACTTAATGTATTTACATGTATTTTCATTTGTTTTCATTTATTTTCATTTATTTAGATGTATTTTCATTTATTTTCATTTACTTTCATGTATTTACATGTATTTTCATTTATTTTCAGTTGTTTACATGGATTTTTATCGATTTTCATTAATTTTCATTTATTTTAATTATTTTATTTATTTTCATTTATTTTCATTTATCTTCATTTATTTTCATCTATTATCATTTATTTTCATTTATTTTCATTTATTTTCATTTATTTTCATTTATTTTCATTTATTTTCATTTATTTTCATTTATTTTCATTTATTTTCATTTATTTTCATTTATTTTCATTTATTTTCATTTATTTTCATTTATTTTCATTTATTTTCATTTATTTTCATTTATTTTCATTAATTATTATTAATTTTCATTTATTTTCATTTACTTTCATGTATTTTCATTTTTTTTCATTTATTTTAATTTGTTTTCATTATTTTCATTTATTTTCATTTATTTTCATTTATTTTCATTTATTTTCATTTATTTTCATTTATTTTCATTTATTTTCATTATTTTCCTTTATTTTCATTTATTTTCATTTATTTCATTTATTTTTATTTATTTTCATTTATTTTCATTTATTTTCATTTATTTTCATATATTTTCTTTATTTTCATTTATTTTCATTTATTTTCATTTATTTTCATTTATTTTCATTTATTTTCATTTATTTTCATTTATTTTCATTTATTTTCATTTATTTTCATTTATTTTCATTTATTTTCATTTATTTTCATTTATTTTCATTTATTTTCATTTATTTTTATTTATTTTCATTTATTTTCATTTATTTTCATTTATTTTCATTTATTTTCATTTATTTTCATTTATTTTCATTTATTTTCATTTATTTTCATTTATTTTCATTTATTTTCATTTATTTTCATTCATTTTCATTTATTTTCATTTATTTTCATTTATTTTCATTTATTTTCATTTATTTTCATTTATTTTCATTTATTTTCATTTATTTTCATTTATTTTTAATTTATTTTCATTTATTTTCATTTATTTTCATTTATTTTCACTTATTTTCATTTATTTTCATTTATTTTCATCTATTTTCATTTACTTTCATGTTTTTACATGTATTTCCATTTGTTTTCATTTGTTTCATTTATTTTTATTTATTTTCATTTATTTTTATCTATTTTCATTTATTCTCATTTATTCTCATTTACGTTAATGTATTTACATGTATTTGCATTTGTTTTCATTTATTTACATGTATTTTCATTTACTTTCATGTATTTACAAGTAGTTTCATTTGTTTTCACTTATTTTCATGTATTATCATTTATTTTCATTAATCTTTATTCATTTTCATCTATTTTCATTTATTTTTATTTACTCTCATGTATTTACATGTATATTCATTTGTTTTCATTTATTTTATCTACTTTCATTTATTTTCATCTATTTTCATTTGTTCTCATTAACTTTATTGTATTTATATGTTTTTTCATTTATTTACATGAATTTTCATTTACTTTCATGTATTTACATGTATTTTCATTTATTTTCATTTATTTTTATTTATTTTCATGTATTATCATTTATTTTTATTTATGTTCATTTATTTTCATCTACTTTCATTTATTTTCATTTACTTTTATGTATTTACATGTATTTTCATTTATTTTCATTTACTTTCATGTATTTTCATTTGTTTTCATTTATTTTCATTTGTTTTCATTTATTTACATGTATTTTAATTTATTTTTATTTATTTTCATGTATTTACGTGTATTTTCATTTGTTTTCATTTATTTTCATTTATTTTTATGTATTATCATTTATTTTCATTTGTTTACAAGTATTTTTATGTATTTTCGTTTATTTTCATGTATTTTCATTTATTTTCATCCATTTTCATTTATTTTCATTTACTTTCATGTATTAACATGTATTTCCATTTGTTTTCATTTGTTTCATTTATTTTCATTTATTTTCATGTATTATCATTTATTTTCATTAATCTTTATTCATGTTCATCTATTTTCATTTATTTTTATTTACTCTCATGTATTTACATGTATATTCATTTGTTTTCATTTATTTTATCTACTTTCATTTATTTTCATCTATTTTCATTTGTTCTCATTTACTTTATTGTATTTATATGTTTTTTTATTTATTTACATGAATTTTCATTTACTTTCATGTATTTACATGTATTTTCATTTATTTTCATTTATTTTTATTTATTTTCATGTATTATCATTTATTTTTATTTATGTTCATTTATTTTCATCTACTTTCATTTATTTTCATTTACTTTTATGTATTTACATGTATTTTCATTTATTTTCATTTACTTTCATGTATTTTCATTTGTTTTCATTTATTTTCATTTGTTTTCATTTGTTTTCATTTATTTACATGTATTTTAATTTATTTTTATTTATTTTCATGTATTTACGTGTATTTTCATTTGTTTTCATTTATTTTCATTTATTTTTATGTATTATCATTTATTTTCATTTGTTTACAAGTATTTTTATGTATTTTCGTTTATTTTCATGTATTTTCATTTATTTTCATCCATTTTCATTTATTTTCATTTACTTTCATGTATTTACATGTATTTTCATTTATTTTCATTTACTTTCATGTATTTTCATTTGTTTTCATTTATTTTCATTTGTTTTCATTTGTTTTCATTTATTTACATGTATTTTAATTTATTTTTATTTATTTTCATGTATTTACGTGTATTTTCATTTGTTTTCATTTGTTTCATTTATTTTTATTTATTTTCATTTATTTTTATCTATTTTCATTTATTCTCATTTATTCTCATTTACGTTAATGTATTTACATGTATTTTCATTTGTTTTCATTTATTTACATGTATTTTAATTTACTTTCATGTATTTACAAGTAGTTTCATTTGTTTTCACTTATTTTCATGTATTATCATTTATTTTCATTAATCTTTATTTATTTTCATCTATTTTCATTTATTTTTATTTATTCTCATGTATTTACATGTTTTTTCATTTATTTACATGAATTTTCATTTACTTTCATGTATTTACATGTATTTTCATTTGTTTTCATTTATTTTTATTTATTTTCATGTATTATCATTTATTTTTATTTATTTTCATTTATTTTCATCTACTTTCATTTATTTTCATTTACTTTTATGTATTTACATGTATTTTCATTTATTTTCATTTACTTTCATGTATTTTCATTTCTTTTCATTTATTTTCATTTCAACTCCAAAGACTAGCCTGCATTTATATTACAGGTGCCATGAGGATCACTCCAACCGCGACTATGAAAACTATACTAAACCTCCCGCCACTTGTTATTCATATAAAAGCGAAGGCAAGAATGGGAGCATTCAGATTGAAGTGTAACGGAAACTGGTGTCCAAATGAACAAGGACATACCAGTGTAACAAAAGTCATCACAAGCTTGTTGTTATAAATGAGAAGTGATAAAATGATATAAAAAAATAACTTCACGAAGCCATTTAACATTCAATTAACTTGGAAAGGTGAAAACACATCAAACTGGGAAACTACGCATCAGTATTCCAAGCAGATGTATATGCCATAGAGCCATGTCTAAGGGAAAACATTGAAAGAAACTGGTCTGGAACTGTCTACAAATCCTACTGTTTCCAGCAAACTAAAACAAGCTAAAAATTACATGGGTTTCCAGGCAAAAGGGGATAACAGAACATCAGACCAGCTGGAATCTCGTGCCGGGTCAGAAAATAGTTAACTGATAGTCAAATAGCCATTAAAAACACTGATCAACGATATTCTGCAGCTAAGCAGAAATCAAATAAAGCATATCACGGGACTAATAACTGGACATTGCCACCTTAGGTAACATCTACACAACATGGGCATTTACCAACACAAACCCATCTGTAGACTATGTAATGAGGAGAAGGAAACAGCCTCTCAAATTGTACTAGAGTGTCAAGCACGTATACGCTGGAGGTACAACCTCCTGGGGACAGAAAATACACAGGAGGCCTTCCACAGAGAAAATCTTGTAAAGAGGCTGCTAAGCCTGATAAAGGTAACAAACCTCTTCACTTGATAACAACGATACAATTGGCATAACATAATAAGTCTTAAAGTGTTGAGGCCTAAATCCTTAGCTAATAACATTGATTAAATCAATCAAACAGGTATTCTCACTAGTCACTGTCAAATATGAAAACACCTCAACAACCTAGGGCTACCAGATTTCAGGGGATGTCAACAAGAAGACGCCGTTGTCAACTATATAAAATCTTTAGGCTGGCGGGCGAGCAAAGAAAGGTCTCACTAATTAAGGTTGATGCACAATGGACCTAATGAGGACTGAGTACTGTTATACTTCACTCTGTCGAGCAACCCGCCTTCCTTAATTAAAAATAAATATTCTTTTGCGTTAGGGGAGCGTCAAAGGTTGAATTTTGAAGAGTATATCAACGGAAATATATGGAAAAAAAATCTGAGTCCACGGAATATCCTTCACGATGATACTGTGACGTTTTACTCATCAGCTCATACAACAGGCAATTTGAATATTTAAAATATTGAAATAATAAACTTGGAGAGGAGCATACTACTATGTATAAAATTAAAGACAAAAATTTTATATTTTAGAGATACCATCTTTTGCAAAAATACTTTTCAGATTGGTTCAAACACATTCAAAACTGTATCGATTATCGTGGAGAATATTTTTAAAAAGAATAAAAACCATTTTTGATGATAACTATTTTTATTGTCATTCCGGCTAACCTCGTAGAGCATATGTAGCACGAAAGTAATAAAACAAATCGACGACTTTTGTAGCTGACGTATATCTACAAATAAAAAGTTTAAAGCTATATTACTTCGGTATTAAATATTATTAATGTACAGTAATAAAAAGGAGAAACTAAAAGCAATGAAAAGTTTAATGGAAAAAAGTCTACAATGGCCATTTCCACAATTAAGATAATTTTCAATTAGAACAGCAAAATATTTTCATTTAAATAACACGCCGCTCTTTTCTTGCTGTTTAACGAACTAATTAAGTTAGAAACTAGGTAAGGCACAAACTGAATTAACGAAAGAAAAGAGTGAACAAGATCAAAAAAGTTGAAAGAAAACATTTTCACTTCTTTCTTGGAACAAGATACTTGTGGGATTTTTGTTGGTATAATATATTAGATTACATTGTTTGTCTTTGCCGCTGAGAACGTCTACAGAATAAGCTATACCACTTGTATCAATTACACTCCCTAAAAATATTAAATAAACCTTCCAAGGTTCGTTTTTAACAAATATAATATATTCGGCTATAGAGCCTCATCATATTAAAGACCTAAACATGAAAGGCCAAATTATAAATTATTGTCTGGTTTGAAACGATTTTGTTAAAATTCAAAATGGAGTGAATCACATTTTCTCAAATACGGTTTAGATTTGTCAACATTGGTGGAGAAATGTTGAAAAGACACTTTTATATGTATAATTTCATAAGAATAACAGTTTGTTTTTGTTGCACAACCATAACCACTAATTAAATATTTTTACAACTTCTTGTGAACTTAGAGTGTATTTACAAAAATTTTTTTGGAAGTTATTGCATTTTTTATTTTCAACAAATTAACCTTCTTTATTTGTTCCGCTATATCCTTGTAGAGTGATATATCAGTCAATAATTGATTTTTTTTAATTTTTTGTTTTTGTAACAATAATCGCGAAAATTTTTATTTTTTCACAACTAATTAACGGAAAATGAGAGGAACATTTTCTGTATTTCTTTTTTTTTGGAAGTTTATTAAATGTTGTCGCCCTAAGTTTATATTAGAGATTACTTACCGTTTCCGTTCTCGGATATCGTTTGAATAATTTAATTTTCCGAAATCTAAATATGTAGTATACGGGATAACCAATCAGTTACGTAAATTAGTTTTCTGAACTTAATTTAGCAGGAAAATAATATTTGTCTTTAAGAATCAAATAAAAATCAAAATACCGGAGAACTGATTATAAATTGAACTAAACTTGGTGTGTTAAACAAACTTTACTCATAGATTTTTCCGCTTAATTTCCTGAACATTAAAATATTTGTTAACATCATTTAGACTATAAGAACGACACTAATTGGACGTTGTTGATAAAACAAAGTCACTTTAATTAATGTTTAATTCTTAAAATAAAACTGTTCAATTCCCAGAGATGAAAGAACAGGAAACTCCATCGACATAAATAACACAAAAAACCTCTTAAAGGAATAAAACCCGGAAAAATCGCAATTACAAAAGTTTTTCCAAAGAGCCTTTGAAACACCATTTTAATTAAATATATTTCGAGTCTTAACAAAATTCATTTTAGAAAAGTCTCGGCGAGCTAAGACTGCAAGGCACACAAATTGCACTTTTCTGAGTCGGGAAAAATTTATTTTATTACGGAAAATAAGCCCAACTGACAGGGATATAAATTGGTGTACTAGTCCAAGTTATAGTCCGTTTAACAAAGGATAAATGTCAAGAAAGTTAAAGTATGGAGCAAAAGTTTTACCCGAGTTCGATATTTATTATATATTAGGAAGGAAGGCAGTCAAACACAGATGCAGGATATTTAAAGAAAGGGATTTTGTTCCCTCGTTAACTCGATCGAGATTTTAAAGTGTTCTTTTCACATAAAAATGGAAGTGTGCTATATAAGTTTGATTAAGAAAGTTTTAAATTTCTTTGTAAAAGAGTCTAATTACTTTAAAACAGTACTTTCATAAACTTAGTCGTTTATTCATTTCAACAACAGAATTTTATAGTGAAGATATTGTCTAATAAAATGAGGACTAAAAACATCATTGATCTAAAAAACTTTAATCTATCAACATTTAATATCTTAATAAAAATTAAGAGGGCGAAAAAACATATATAAAAAAGTTAAAGTTTTGATGGATTATTTCATTCAGTTTAATAATTGCAAATTTGGTCTCGTAAAATTGACAAACCACACACTCGAAAAATTGACAACAAAAAATATTTATTCAGTCCTTGTGGTATTAGGGGAGACCGGGTTGGTTGAGCGAATTTTCGCTTTTTATTTTTTTACTTTAATTTCCAAGCATATTTCTGAAAATTAATGACAACGCATGAAAGGCTATTCTTTTAGCTTCACTCTACTATTTTTATTTCTCAAAAAATATTATCTGTCAGTAGATAGAACGTCCTTTAACTTTAAAGACTCAGTAAGTAAAGGCAAGAAATATCTATAATTTGTAATAAAAGCTTGAATGAAGTCGATGAGGTTAATTCAATCATGACTCAACCAGCCCCCGTGAAATGGCTCAAGCAGCGCCTCAAGCACATTCCATTTTCATTTACACTTCGGGGATAAGACAAGAAATAATTTTATCACTTTGATTCAATGAAAAATATCACCAGTTTCGTCAAAAACTTTCCTAACTTATAATATCTCTATGCCTGAAGTGCTAAGACATATTCATCACAACATGAAATATTTACTCACCAGTATGAAATATCTGTAGACAAGGATAATTGAGAAAAAACAGAACCGTCGGCCACAGTAGTTAACTCTACACTGTTTTGATGGTGTAAAGAACATATGTGCCTGAGAACAGCTCAAGTTATTGCCGAGATATGGCATATGATCCAATCTGCCCCTGCGCTCAACCAACCCCGGTCTCCCCTACCTTTGATTGTAATTTTTTACATGTCGTTTTCAAACATATATTTTGTGGAAAATATAGTTAGATACAATTCAAATCCTTGCATTGATTGGATCTCAGAAAAAGTATTTAAAAACACTCTTAAAATCTACACTACGGCGCAGACTAGGTACTGGAGATTCCTAGTCTTCGTTCCGCTATGTATAACATGTATAAAGGGAAAGTAATGTTTTCAGATAAAAATTCGATATCTTTGAGTCTAAAAAATCAATTTTTTTATGATGTATCTATGTCTGTACATTATTTTAATATCTTAAAACACCATACCTGGGTAGAGTGGTTTGTTGAATACTATTTTCGATTAATTTTAACACAATTTCCATTCAATTATCATCAAAAATAATTATATTATACAACTGAGGAGATGTCTGAGCTAATTTTGTGCCGTTCTCATTCAGAGGTGATACAATTATTCTATATTTCCTTATATTTTCCATAGTTTTACCAAATACAGCGTTATTCATAAGTTTATAATTTTCGTCTTTAAACTCAATTGAAGTTTACGTTCTCTTTTTTATTATATATAATTTACAATCTACTTTAAAGAAGCTATAAGTAAATAGATTTAAGGCTGGGTTTTAGGCGGGAAATGACATATGTAAAATATAGTCTAAAACATGTTAATTTTACTTCGCACAGGTTAAACAAACAATAGCAAGTATATTGAAAGTTAAATTAAAAATGTGTTTATAAAGGTTAATTCTTTGCAATGGCTGGGTTTTAATTAAATTCTTCCACAAATAAAATCGCAAATAAATCCTAAAATTCGCGTAAATTATCGTACTCTTTTGTATCAAAATTTTTATTAAAATAAACCAAAAAAATTGAAATATCAATTTTCCCTTAGTTTGGCTTATCAAAATTGTCGATTAATAAAGCAATTTGAAAGTTATCTGCGAAGTTAAGCATACATAGCTGCTTGAGAAGGCGGAAACTACTTATATTAGTTTGGACATTCACTAACAACACCGTATATATTGATACGGACTACCCGGTATTTCAGATGTCCTATCTATAATTCTCAATCCGGGTTGGGTTCAATTCACTATAAACTTTAAAAATTATAAAAAAAATACAGTTTATTTAAATTGTGCATGTCCTGGTACTTCTTTAACTTCTGTCAGTTTTTCCTTTTCACTAATGTGTCTCCTATCTGTTTCTTGACGTTGTCCGTGTATTACCTCCTACTTTATATTTGTTTGTATATGTATCTTCAAATTAATTTTCTCGTTTCTATCTCTTCATATAATTTAATCTAAATGACTTCATCTCCTTATATTTATTTATTCTATTTCTGTTTTTGTATATTTATTTTTGTATTCCTTTTACTTTAAGTTTTTTGTTATTCTGTGTAATAATAAGATTACCTTGAGTTTAATTTTATTTCTTATCTCTGACAATTTCAAACATTTTTTATTATATCAAATATTTCAAAATTGACAAAAGTCATCCTCATTTTTTGTTTCTCACTTGATTAATTTTTTTTTTTAATTCCCAGATTGTTAGTCAACCAGGACTGATCATCATAGATATGACATCTGAAATGACCTGGTATCATGCTATTTTAAATTTTCATATCAAATTTTCATATCAATATATATTGTTATGAAATTTGATATACCTGGTAATTTTGGGTAAGTGTTAGGAAATTTGTATGATTTGTTATAAAATATTATATATAGTAAGGGTTGGTTGAGTTAAAAAAAAAAATGAATAGTAATTGCAAGTAAAATTAACAGTATTCCTTTATTTTTAACATTAAAAAGAAAAATGTAAATTAAAATGAAATTTTACTAAATGATATAAAGTACAAATTAATCTTGGTAATATGAATAGGGCTTAAGCTATTTGAAGTTTGAAATTCCTGTGACAGGTTGGATGACATTGCCGATCAGGTGAAATGAATTGGGTTGGGGTCAAAAAAAAATTATAGTTTTTTAAAAAAAAATAGTAGGTAAATTTTTTTTGGGTTAAAAAAAAATTGAAAGATGATTATTGATTGTCAGAGAAAAAAAAAATGTCAATAAAAAATTAATATAAAATTTTGTAAAAAAGAAGGATTGTAATTAAAAATATAATTTGTAAGGTACATGATAACTAGAATGATATTGATTGACTAAGAGAAGGAATAAAACAATTTATAAAAAAAGTAAGCACTTTTATTTCATTTAAAACGTTTAATCATAAGAAGCTGACAGGAGGCGAGTTTAGAAGAACTACAAATAGATACAGTTGAACGACTATTTCAGAAGAAAAGCATACATTTAAAAATTAGGAGAGATAGAGAGAGGTAAAGAGCAGAAGTGAAATGAGGAGATAAAAGAAATATATTAAGAAAGCTGAAGAAATAGCAGAAAGAAGAAGGAAATTAAAAAGAAAATTGTTATTTGTTTAATTTTTTTTTAATATTATATATTTCATTTTTTTTAAGGCCTTTGAACCTAACCCATTTGAGAATCGCTCTACAGGTTAGAAAATTGAATTCACTATTCAGACAGGAATTTCTTATTACAAATGGCGCCCAACGTGGGGCACTCATAAAAACAGCTTGGAGCAATTTAGTTTGATCGGTGGAAGTAACAAAAATTTATCAAATTTTAAAACGAGAAATGGTAAGAATTTTTTTTTTATATTTTTCTTTATTAAAGGAGAACTGTTAATTTTGATTGATAGAATAAATTTAAAACAAAATATAATAGGGGTCATAAAACAAAATTAGAAATAAAATTCGTAACAGCATTGACAATAACTTTTACAATAAATAACGACTAAAAAAAATATTATAACAAAGTGGAATATTAAGTGATATACTGTGTGAGATATTGGTAGTAAAATAAAAGGTGTTGTATAGTGAATGAACTAGTATGGATTTGAGAGGTGGAAAGAACATTGGAAAATGGAAGAAGAGGAAGAGTTGAAATAGGACAAGGTGATATTGTAGAAATACCAGAACAAATTATGGAAGAATACGATGGAATAAGTGTAGGTGAATCAAAAGAAGAGCAATTACGAGAAAAACAAAATAAAAAAGAAGAACAAGAGAATATTATGGATGTATTAAGACAAACGATGCTTCAGATGAATGAAAATAATAAGAAAATGGATACCAAAATCCAAGATATGGGAAGGAAATTAGACAAGATATGGGAAAAGATATAAAAAAGGATATTTAACAAGAAATTAAGGAAAATAAAATTGAAATGATACAGAAAATTGTAGAATTGAGAGTATATACTGGTAATAAATTAGAAGAAACAAAAAAAGAAATAAGAATAGAAATGATAGGAAGAATAGTAGAAGTTGAGAAATTACAAGATGAAAAATTTAATATACTTCAAAGAAAAGAGCATAATTTGCAGAAAATAGAAGAAGAAATAGAGAAAGTAAAATTAGGGAAACAAGATAATGCAGAAAGAATAACAACTTTGGAAAATAAGTGGTTAAATACTATTACCGGAATAGAAGGGCAACTAGAACAGAATATAAAGGAGGTAGAAGACAAGATTATGGAAAACACTGAAAAAAAATAGGGGAAAAGTTAGAAAGATTTAAAAATGAAATAAAAATAATAAGTGACGAAATAAATAAATTAAAAATTAAATAGTAATGCATAACTATTTAATTTTAAAATATATACCACAGCTAAATAGCTTCATCCCAAGATGCAAGAAGAAGAAATAGTGATGTTTATTTCTAGACATTATAAAATAGAGATAGCAGAGATAATTGCACTACAGAATATTAAAACTATAGAACAATTGAGTAATTATTTGAAAAGAAAAGAAATTACGAAACATTACAGTAACAATTATAATCCTAATACATTAACATGACAAAATTCAACAAAATTTGACAGAACTCCACGATATAGACAAAGTAATTGGGAAAATAACTATTATGGAGAGTTGATTAATAGACAAAATCAGAGACAAAATAATAATAATAATTTTAGGAATTTTAACAGTGACAGCAGAAGAAATAATAATAGATATGATAATTCTAATAATTTTAGAAACAATAATACTTATTATAATGCACAAAACAATAAGAGGTCTAATAGTGATAATTATAGAAATAATTACAGTAATGACAGGAATAATAATAATAATTATAGAAGTAATAATAATAAAGGGTCTTATAAAATAATAACCAGGATAGGGAAGGTAATAATACAGAAGACAATAGACTTAGATCAAATTCAAGAAATAGGAACAGACAGATTAATTATGTATCAGTAGAGGAACAAAATAACCCCACATGTAGTAGTTGTACTAATGCAAAGGTAGATAAAGAACTATTAATTGAAAATGGGGAACAGTCTCAGATTTTTCATTAGATTGCACTTTAGACAGGAATCTGTATATTTGTACATATGCACATCCTCGGGAATTTATTAAATTAGATGATTATATAGCGCAGGATAAAAATTTGGGGTTAATCATATTTGAAACTGAAATCAGTAAATTAAAAGTAAAAATAATTGTAGATACAGGTTCAGAAATATCTATTGTAAATCAAAAATTAATAGATAAATTGCCTAAAGTGCATAATGATATAATTAGAATTGAAAAATTAGTTTTGATAGGGACAAATAGAAAAAAATTATGTGAGGTTAATAAAGGTATAAATTTAGATTTAGAAATAAATAGGAAAAGTATAAAATTTGAATTAATAATTGTAGAGAATATAGAACCAGATATAGTATTGGGCAGTGATCAGTTACAAAAATATAATGCCATCATTAATTATGAAACTAGGAAATTAAGAATAGATGAAAATTGGACAGAATTAAAGTGGGGAAATTTAGAAGAAAATGATATCAGTCAAGAGAATGTAATTACTATGAATATGATCTGTAAAGAAAATAATGATAATATTAATAATAAGGATAATAGTGATGAATTTAATAATAATATTATTATTGATTGCCAGGAAAAATATTTAAATATTGTTAGTCAATTGGTAAAAAAATATGAAAAGTTGAGTTCAAAGGAATCAAGGGTAGCTAAAGAATATGTGCATAAAATAAAAATGAAAGATGAAAATAATTTTAGAATTAAAACCTATCCCAATTCCATTTAAATATAAAAATCAAGTAAATCAGAAAATAAATAAATTAATTAACGACGGTATTATGGAATGTAGTGATACACAATTTATTAATCCTATTGTAGTGGTAAAAAAAATGGGGAAATAAAATTATGTTTGGATGCTAGGACAATTAATAAAGTTACAATACCCCAATATAAAGCTCCTATGTCAACAGAAGCAATTTTAGGTAGAATTACACATATAAAAATTTTTACAAAATTTGATTTAAAACATAGCTTTTGGCTTATACCATTACACCCAGATTGTCGAAAATATACGGGGTTTTCAATAGATGGTGTAGTATATAGATTTTGTGTCGTGTCATTTGAACTGCAAAGTGCATGTGCAGCATTGGTAAGAGCACTTCACAAGAATTTGTTTTACATTATATAGATGATATTTTAATTTTTTCTAAAACTATTGAAGCACATCAAGAACATTTGGAAATAGTGATGAAGGCATTGGATGAAGCAGGTTTGAAACTGAATATTAATAAATGTCAATTCTATAAATAAAAGGTAATATATTTGGGATATAAAATAGATCAAGAAGGAGTGGAAATGGATCCAGAAAGGATTAAGATTATAAAGGAATATAAAAGACCAAGTAATTTGAGAACTTTAAGAAGATTTTTAGGTATGTTAAATTATTTTAAGAGGTTAATACCTGATATTACACAGAAGGAACTTCCTTTAATAGATTTATTAAAAAAAGGAGTAAAATGGAAATGGACAGAAGAAAGGGAATAAGCATTTCAACAAATTAAAGAAAGTTTTGAAAAAAAGATCAGAATATACCATCCAGATTATAATAATAAATTTATTTTGAGAACAGATGCTTCAATACAAAGATTGGCTGGAGTATTGGTTCAAGAACAGAACAATGGAGAAGTTCCTATATGTTTTGTATCTAGGACTACAAAAAAACATGAAAGAAATTATACTGTTGGAGAATTAGAGTTAGCTAGTATTATTTTTTGTATTAAAAAATTGAGATTCTATCTACTAGGAAATAAGTTTATAATAGAAACAGATAATATGGGAATAGTATTTATATTGAATAATAAATTTGGAAATAGTAGAATTCATCGATGGGCCATATTAATGCAAGAATATGATTTTGAAATTCGACATATATCTGGAAAATTAAACGTAATAGCAGATGCCATCACAAGAATGGATGATAACAATAGTGGTGATAAAAAAAAGTTCAAATAGGAATTAATTGGTTGAATGAACAAGAAGGGGTATTTTCACGAAAGCAGATTTTTGAAGATCAAAAGGAACACAGAAAGAAAAAGAAAGGGTAAAATATAATGAAATCGAGAAGGTATGGTATAAAGGAAGTGAAGGGGAAGAAATGCATCTAATTTCAACAAAACTAACTGAGAAGATAATAAAAGAAATACATGAAATACATGGACATCAAGGAATGCGGAAGACCTGGTTAATTTTTAGAGAAAATTATATTTCAATAAAGGATTATCAAAAAACATTATAAGAAAATGTTCTACATGTCAAATTGTAAAGAGTAAAAATTTTCATAATGAAGGGATTTCAAAGTCAATAGTAGCAGAGAAACCATTGGATATGATAGCAATTGATTTTATGTCAAATTTAATAAAGAGTTATCAAGGTAATAAACATATTTTTGTGATAGTGGATATTTTTTCAAAATTTATTACTGTATATCCATGCAGTAAAACCAATACAAAGACAGTAATCAAGAATTTACAAAATTATTTTGAAGAAAAAGGAAGACCAGGGAAATGTATTTTGGATAATGCAACATATTTTAATAATAATAGATTAAAGAATTATTTTATAAAAAATAATGTAGAACCTAGATACATTAGTATTCGACATTCAGCTGCAAATCCTACAGAGCGATATATTCGAGAAATAATTAAAGATCTAAGAATGTTGACACATAATGAACTTAAGAATTGGGAAAATAAATTGGAAGAAATTAGTATTTATATGAATGAATTACCAAATGTAAGTACACTGGAAATTCCTATTAGGTTAATGGAAAACAAAATGCCTAAGCGACCCTGGATTAAGGAGAAGAACGAAACATATGACGAAATTATGGAAAAAGTTAATAAGAGAATAAAAAGAAATGCAGAAAATTATATTAAAAAAAAGAAAACGAAAATTAAATCGCTGAAATTCAATAAAGGAGAATTAGTACTGGTTAGAGCTTTAAAAATTCCAAATAAAAAAAAAATAAATGTGCAAAGTTGCAATTACCATTTGAAGGTCCGTATTTAATCGACAATGATAAGGGTAATAATAGTTATATTTTAAAAGATCCATATACGAATATAATAAGGGGAAATTTTCATATTAATCAAATATATAGATTTCTGACAGAAGAATCTTAAAGATTATATTAACAGTTTAATTTTTAGTTTTAGTTATGTTGTAGTAGATTAGGAAAATGTTACATTTAAAATTTTACCACTGTATAGAAAATTTTAAATGAAAATTTTGGGAAATTGTTAGGAAATTTGTATGATTTGTTATAAAATATTATATATAGTAAGTAAGGGTTGGTTGAGTTAAAAAAAAAATGAATAGTAATTGCAAGTAAAATTAACAGTATTCCTTTATTTTTAACATTAAAAAGAAAAATGTAAATTAAAATGAAATTTTACTAAATGATGTAAAGTACAAATTAATCTTGGTAATATGAATAGGGCTTAAGCTATTTGAAGTTTGAAATTCCTGTGACAGGTTGGATGACATTGCCGATCAGGTGAAATGAATTGTCATCGGGTTGGGGAAAAAAAAAAATTATAGTTTTTTAAAAAAAAATAGAAGGTAAATTTTTTTTGGGTTAAAAAAAATTGAATGATGATTATTGATTGTCAGAGAAAAAAAAATGTCAATAAAAAATTAATATAAAATTTTGTAAAAAAAAGGATTGTAATTAAAAATGGAATTTGTAAGGTTAGGTGCGGAGATAAAAGAAATATATTAAGAAAGCTGAAGAAATCGCAGAAAGTGTAAAGATAAGTCTTTTATAAAATAATATTACAAGTTGAGCTTTACGACAAGTATATTTCTTATCTGAAATTCGTTGTTAACTGACTGACAAAGTGGTCACGTCAAGTGAGTTTACATTAAGGTATGTCTTAATGTTACATCCTCCCTTCGAAGTGAACACAAACTATAAACAAATAAAATATAACAAAATAATTAACAATAAAAACTTGTTTCTGCTAAAGGTTAAACCTCTTCGCTGGTTTTACCACTCTTCCTGATCTTGTAATGTAGTTCTCTTGTGATTTAAATTTAGGTATATCTTGTGGCGGTATGTTTTCCAATTTTCTGTCAGTGTTAAATTCTGAGTCCTGTGCAACCTCAGAAGTGTTATTTCTTTCTTGATTAGGTATAATCACAATTTCTTTGTCTTTTGACAGGTTCGCTTCGGTTTTATGTAAAACTTCAGCGTTTCGCCTATTTAACGTTCCATCATCACTTTTAACGATGACAGATCTTGGATTTTCCTCTAACTCTGCTTCGACTTGTCCTCCTTCCCATTGTCTGTGAGCAGTTTTCAATCTTATTCTGTCACCTACTTCAATTTCATTTTTGTAATTCTTTTTGTGGTAATTACTGTATCTTGCTTGTAGTTCTCTTTGTCTTTTTAATTCACTGGCAACATCGGTTATTATTTTTGGTTTAAGGTTATCCTTTGATACAGGAATTGTTGATTGGGTCATTCTACTATATAAACGTTGGTTAGGTGACCCCAAATTAGTTCTTGGTGTATTTCTGTAATTTAAGAGTGCTAGTTGTATGTAACTTTGATCGATGAGGCATCTAGAATATTTTTCGCTATGCTTACTCCCTTTTCAGCAAGACCATTTCCTCTGCTATGGTTGGGGCTAATCGTTTGATGTTCGAACCCCCATATATTTTTAAATTCTCTGAATTCTTTCGATACAAAGCAGGGACCATTGTCACTTTCTAATTTTTCTGGGATCCCATGTGTTGAAAACCCCTCTTTGAACTGTTCAATTACTTGTCTTGATGTAAAACCATTTATTAGTTTAAAATCCACATAACTGGAATAGCTGTCTATAATACAAAGATATTCGTGTCCTTTAAACCCAAACAGATCTGAGGCAACAATTTGCCAAGGTAATTCTGGTATTTCTTTATTAAGAACTGTTAGTTGTGCGTTAGCCCCTTGAGTTCTTTCACAAGCGGTACATTTTTGGACGTATGAAATAATGTCATTGGCCTGTCCTTTCCAGTATAGAAGTTCTCTAGCTCGAGGCAAGCATTTTTGAATACCTAAATGGCCTAAATGGATATTTTTGAGCATTTTATTTACTTGTGACTTTGGGACAACTAATTTTTCTCCTTTAAACACCATACCGGTATAAAAAGCAAGTTCTTCTCGAAAATTAAAATAGTGTTGAACGATTGTCGGAAGTTGTTCTTTTTCCTTGGGAAAGCCATTTTGAATAAAAGTTATTAAAGTTTGAAGTTCAGAGTCCTATGCAGTTGATAAAACAATTTCTTCTCTAGCATTTCTGGATATAGACAACACTATTTGTACCTGAAGTTCTTCCTCATCCATGGCAGGTTATTGAAGGCAATCGCGACTAAGAATATCTGCAATTGGTATATCTGCAGCTTTTTTGTATATTACCTTTGGAGAATACTGTGCTAAATCAAAGATGATTCGTTTTAGTCGTGCTGGTGCTGAATGTATTGGTTTTTTAAATATTACCTCCAGAGGCTTATGGTCAGTTTCTATAGTTAGCAGTTTTCCGTAAATATACTGGTGAAACTTTTCGCACGCAAATTTAATCGCATAAGCTTCTTTTTCTATCTGTGGATAATTTTCTTGAGATTTTGAGAGTGCCTTGGTTTCATATGCTACTGGCTGATTTTCTTGCATAAGTAGAGCTCTAA
Organism: Neocrepidodera transversa; assembly: GCA_963243735.1. Lineage (NCBI taxonomy): Eukaryota > Metazoa > Arthropoda > Insecta > Coleoptera > Chrysomelidae > Neocrepidodera > Neocrepidodera transversa. The sequence continues at coordinate 21,311 of CAUJLB010000215.1, forward strand.
CACTCTTCGAACTAGCATCTACAGATAACGTCACTTCTTTGTTGACGTCATAGAATTTTAAAACAGGGGCAGTCGTTAATTGTTGTTTTATTCTTGAAAAAGCATCTTCTTGGTCATGGCTACATTCAAATTCTGCGTCTTTTTTCAATAATTTTCGTAAGGGTTCTGTCGGCTCTGACATATTTTTTATAAAATGGTTAAGATAAGTTACCATTCCCAGAAGCCTCTGTAGCTCTTTCTTGTTTGTTGGTTGCTTCAGTTTCTTAATGGCAGCAACTTTTTCAGGATCAACTGACAGTCCTTTTTCCGAAAGTAAATGACCTAAGAATTTTACTTGGTTGGCTTCAAATACGCATTTTTCTTTGTTCAATTTTACGCCTGCTTCTTTGAGTCTTTTTATCACCTGTGCTGTGATTTCGCGCAATTTTTCCTTGGTTTCTGCAAATATTAACACGTCATCCATTGAACACTCTGTATTTTGAATATTTTCAAAAAGAGAAGACATAAGTTCTTGGTATACTTCTGGTGCTGAGGCTACCAAAGCATAGACGAATAAAACTGTATCTTCCCCAAGGCGTAGCAAATGTTAGGTACCTCTGTGTTCTCTCTGTGACTTTAATTTGCCAGAAACCTCTTTTTGCATCTAATAGGCAAAACCATTTAGCTCCATGTACTCGAGTCGAAATTTCGCTAAGCGTTTTTAAGTGGTAATGTCTCCTTAAGATGTTTTTGTTGACATCAGAGGGATCTAGGCAAATCCTAATTTTACCCTTTTGATGTACTATCACCATAGGACTGACAACAGGTGTAGGTTCTTTTATAGGTTTTATCACCCCTAACTTGACCATATTATCTAACTCCATTTTTACGTCATTTCTTATTGCATGAGGTATTCTTCTTGCGGACTGTATGTTAAACTTAGGATTTTCAATCAAGTCTATGTCGTATATATAATTTTTTATGCATCCTAGACCTTTAAAGATGTCATCATTTTGTATTTCTCTAACATCTTCTACTCTGACTACTAAACCTAGATCTTGACAAGATTTTCTACCTAAAATAGACGGGACCTCTTCATTAACGACTTTAAAGAGTAGAATTGTCTCCAAATTTTTTATTTTGCATTTGACTAGTGTTTCACCTACGACAGGAATTGTGTTTGACTAAAACTTATTATTCGTTTGGTTTTGGACGGTCTTATTTGAGACCCTATCTTTTCTGCAATATATTTTGGTAAAACATTGCATTGAGCCCCAGTGTCTAACTTGACTTCAAACTTTTTCTTATTGGCCTTTATTATTTCGTGCCAATCTTCATCTTCATGTATAAGACCTCTTCTTCACTTTCTTCACTGTCTTCTTCATCCAATGAATTTATCTTTTTACCTCTTGGTCTGTTTTTATTTGAGAAGCATTGTTGCGATAAGAGTCCTCTTTTACTACAGGATTCACATTTCTTGTTAAAAGCAGGACAACTTCTTGGTCCATGTATTTTGCCACACCTTCTTCAATTGAAAGTTTCTGTCGAAGTTTCCGAGCCTTTTTTGTCAGCTTTTTTTTGTTTATTTTTTACCAAATTCACTTGACTAACTTCTGAACTCTGGACTTCTTTCAATTGTCTGGTAGCCTGCTCACTAGCTCTACATATTGCTATAGCTTTGTCTAGTTTCACATCATCTTCTATTAACAGCTTTTCTCTAATTTTATCGGAATTAATTCCAAAAACTATTTTGTCTCTTATTAGGCTATCGAGTAAACTTCCAAATTCGCATTTTTTTGCTTGTGAGCTGATTAATGTTAAAAATTCGTCAAAGGTTTCATTTTCTTTTTGAATTATTTTAAAGAACGTGTAGCGCTCGAACGGTATATTCTTTTTTGGGTTGAAATACTTTTTGAACTCTTCTTTGATTTTTTTAACATCTTTTTGTTGAGCATCAGTAAGACTAAAATTGTTGAAGATCTGAATAACCTCTGGACCTATGGCTGTCATAAATATTGTGGCTTGGACTTCTGGTGGCTTTTTGGAAAGTTGGCTCGCTGCCGAATACCACTCAAATTGTTGACTCCAGTCTTTCCATGTGGAACACATGTTTTCTGTGTGTAAGACAATATTTTTCGGTAGGCGAATTCCTGCAACGCCAAACTGGTGGGTGGATGTTTCTTCCGTCATTTTTATGATCCCACTTCTGACACCATGTGTCAATTTTCGACATTTCTTATCGACAACCAGGTCACGTCTTAGACAATCATTTCTGAAGGAACTGTATAAACTGTATACTTTTTGCTAATATTGCTTCCTAGTAATTATAAGCATTCAGCAGTTTACTATAAAAAGTATCAATAATAGGTATCTTTTAATTTTTCTATTTTATCAACATAATCATAACAAAATACTTCTTTCAAGTAAGTAAGTTGAATTTCTCTGATTATCTAAATCCGTATCTTAAATTATGTAGTTCTCCAATCTTCAAAGCCGATGCAAGTTCATCCAGGGATGCTTTCATAAATCTTAAGGAGTCAATAAATCCAAATTTAATGCTAGTGTTTGAAAGATGCTGTGTAAAGGAAATCCATTTTTCTTTGTTTAGTGGTAGAAACCGTATTCTACATTTTCGAACTAGATCTTAAATAATAAAGTGACTATCGTAATCGGAGAGGTTCTGAGACAATAAAGGTACAAGAAACTTCTTATAATTGCAGGCCTGATGTATTAAACCTCTAAAATCACCAGAAATATGATTTTTCACAATATTTTTTATTCATGCACTTCTTCATAACTTTTATAGTATGAAAGATTATCAGATATATAATACTAGTGGTATCGTAACTATCGATAATCGCATAAGTGATTTCACGAAACGTGTTGTCAAATATAAATTTTACGAGTGCGTTTAGTCCAATAAGAGGAGAATATGTAAAAGAATTCAAAATGATAGAAAAGATAATCAAAAGAAATAAAGAGGAGGTAATCCCACCCAACTTTCCGAATACTCCTAGTAAAATAATTGTTTAATCAATTATTCTTCAGAAATTTTTTAATAAAAATAGGCATAATTCTAGCAGCGATACCATAAGAAATTAGATAAAAAAGTAGAGACAGAATTTGTAGACAATTTTATGCTCTATAATTTTGATCTCTTGTAATTTTTCAAAATCTACAAAACGGAGCAAATGTCTATACAAATTTCTTTCACTCTCTCTAGGGACGAAACTATGCTGAGGTAGAAAAAAACAGGACGGGCAAAATGTGTAGAAAATGTTATGTTCTACAACTTTAATAGCTTGTAATTTTTCACAAAAATGCATATTTTTACAATTAAAAAAAAATATGAAAAAATTAACTTTCTGATAAATCTGGCAACAATGGCAAAAGTTTTGAAAATTTATATTATACAAAATTAAACTATAATGCCTACAAAATATATTTGTTAAAATGTATTTCCATCTTATTTAGTAATTATGTCATCACTTAATAACAATGACTTCCGCTTGTCAGATTAACACCAATATCCTTGCTACTCTAAATATGTATATAAAATTTCGTCTAAATCGGTTCAGCCGTTTATACGGTATCGTGTTCATACAGATAGACAGACATCATGCTTAAAATGGACGAAATTAATTCAGGTGACCTCAAAACTTAAAGGTCCGTTAAAATCTGGATATGGCCAAAAAAATTATGATTTAATAT
>CAUJLB010000216.1:0-53658 GCA_963243735.1 Neocrepidodera transversa
AAATGGAAATAAATGAAAAAAAATGAAAATAAATGAAAATAAATGAAAATAAATGAAAATAAATGAAAATAAATGAAAATAATGAAAACAAATGAAAATACATGTAAATACATGAAAGTAAATGAAAATGCATGAAAATAAATGAAAATAAACGAAAATAAATGAAAGTAAATGAAAATAAATGAAAATAAATGAAAAAAAATGAAAATAAATAAAAATAAATGAAAATAAATGAAAAGAAATGAAAATAAATGAAAATAAATGAAAATAAATGAAAATAAATGAAAATTAATGAAATAAATGAAAAAAAATGTAAATGAAAATAAATGAAAATAAAATGAAAATAAATGAAAATAAATGAAAATAAATGAAAATAAATGAAAATAAATGAAAATAAATGAAAATAAATGAAAATAAATGAAAATAAATGAAAATAAATGAAAATAAATGAAAATAAATGAAAATACATGTAAATACATGAAAGTAAATGAAAATGCATGAAAATAAATGAAAATACATGAAAGTAAAAGAAAATAAATGAAAATAAATGGAAATAAATGAAAATAAATGAAAATAAATGAAAATAAATGAAAAAAATGAAAATAAATGAAAATAAACGAAAATAAATGAAAGTAAATGAAAATAAATGAAAAAAAAATGAAAAAAATGAAAATAAATAAAAATAAATGAAAATAAATGAAAAGAAATGAAAATAAATGAAAATTAATGAAAATAAATGAAAATAAATGAAAATAAATGAAAATAAATGAAAATAAATGAAAATAAATGAAAATAAATGAAAATAAATGAAAATAAATGAAAATAAATGAAAATAAATGAAAATAAATGAAAATAAATGAAAATAAATGAAAATAAATGAAAATAAATGAAAATAAATGAAAATAAATGAAAATAAATGAAAATAAATGAAAATAAATGAAAATAAATGAAAATAAATGAAAATAAATGAAAATAAATGAAAATAAATGAAAATAAATGAAAATAAATGAAAATAAATGAAAATAAATGAAAATAAATGAAAATAAATGAAAACAAATGAAAATACATGTAAATACATGAAAGTAAATGAAAATGCATGAAAATAAATGAAAATACATGAAAGTAAAAGAAAATAAATGAAAATAAATGAAAATCAATGAAAATAAATGAAAATAAATGAAAATAAATTAAAATAAATGAAAATAAATGAAAATAAATGAAAATAAATGAAAATAAATGAAAATAAATGAAAATAAATGAAAATAAATGAAAATAAATGAAAATAAATGAAAATAAATGAAAATAAATGAAAATAAATGAAAATAAATGAAAATAAATGAAAATAAATGAAAATAAATGAAAATAAATGAAAATAAATGAAAATAAATGAAAATAAATGAAAATAAATAAAAAAAAATGAAAATAAATGAAAATAAATATAAATAAATAAAAATAAATGAAAAAAAATGAAAATAAATTGAAAATAAATGAAAATAAATGAAAATAAATGAAAATAAATGAAAATAAATGAAAATAAATGAAAATAAATGAAAATAAATGAAAATAAATGAAAATAAATGAAAATAAATGAAAATAAATGAAAATAAATGAAAATAAATGAAAATAAATGAAAATAAATGAAAATAAATGAAAATAAATGAAAATAAATGAAAATAAATGAAAATAAATGAAAATAAATGAAAATAAATGAAAATAAATGAAAATAAATGAAAATAAATGAAAATAAATGAAAATAAATGAAAATAAATGAAAATGAATGAAAATGAATGAAAATAAATGAAAATAAATGAAAATAAATCAAAATAAATGAAAATAAATGAAAATAAATGAAACTAAATAAAAATAAATGAAAGTAAATGAAAATAAATGAAAATAAATGAAAATAAATGAAAATAAATGAAAATAAATGAAAATAAATGAAAATAAATGAAAATAAATGAAAATAAATGAAAATAAATGAAAATAAATGAAAATAAATGAAAATAAATGAAAATAAATGAAAATAAATGAAAATAAATGAAAATAAATGAAAATAAATGAAAATAAATGAAAATAAATGAAAATAAATGAAAATAAATGAAAATAAATGAAAATAAATGAAAATAAATGAAAATAAATGAAAATAAATGAAAATAAATGAAAATAAATGAAAATAAATGAAAATAAATGAAAATAAATGAAAATAAATGAAAATAAATGAAAATAAATGAAAATAAATGAAAATAAATGAAAATAAATGAAAATAAATGAAAATAAATGAAAATAAATGAAAATAAATGAAAATAAATGAAAATAAATGAAAATAAATGAAAATAAATGAAAATAAATGAAAATAAATGAAAATAAATGAAAATAAATGAAAATAAATGAAAATAAATGAAAATAAATGAAAATAAATGAAAATAAATGAAAAAAAATGAAAATAAATGAAAATAAATGAAAATAAATGAAAATAAATGAAAATAAATTAAAATAAATGAAAATAAATGAAAATAAATGATAATAAATGAAAATAAATGAAAATAAATGAAAATAAATGAAAATAAATGAAAATAAATGAAATTAAATGAAAATAAATGAAAATAAATGAAAATATATGAAAATAAATGAAAATAAAAGAAAATAAATGAAAATAAATGAAAATAAATGAAAATAAATGAAAATAAATGAAAATAAATGAAAATAAATGAAAATAAATGAAAATAAATGAAAATAAATGAAAATAAATGAAAATAAATGAAAATAAATGAAAATAAATGAAAATAAATGAAAATAAATAAAAATAAATGAATATAAATGAAAATAAATGAAAATAAATGAAAATAAATGAAAATAAATGAAATTAAATGAAAATAAATGAAAATAAATGAAAATAAATGAAAATAAATGAAAATAAATGAAAATAAATGAAAATAAATGAAAATAAATGAAAATAAATGAAAATAAATGAAAATAAATGAAAATAAATGAAAATAAATGAAAATAAATGAAAATAAATGAAGATGAATGAAAATAAATGAAAATAAATGAAAATAAATGAAAATAAATGAAAATAAATGAAAATAAATTAAAATAAATTAAAATAAATAAAAATAAATGAAAATAAATGAAAATAAATGAAAAAAAATGAAAATAAATGAAAATAAACAAAAATAAATGAAAGTAAATGAAAATAAATGAAAATAAATGAAAAAAAATGAAAATAAATAAAAATAAATGAAAATAAATGAAAAGAAATGAAAATAAATGAAAATAAATGAAAATAAATGAAAATAAATGAAAAAAAATGAAAATAAATGAAAATAAATGAAAATAAATGAAAATAAATGAAAATAAATGAAAATAAATGAAAATAAATGAAAATAAATGAAAATAAATGAAAATAAATGAAAATAAATGAAAATAAATGAAAATAAATGAAAATAAATGAAAATAAATGAAAATAAATGAAAATAAATGAAAACAAATGAAAATACATGTAAATACATGAAAGTAAATGAAAATGCATGAAAATAAATGAAAATACATGAAAGTAAAAGAAAATAAATGAAAATAAATGAAAATAGATGGAAATAAATGAAAATAAATGAAAATAAATGAAAATAAATGAAAATAAATGAAAAAAAATGAAAATAAATGAAAATAAACGAAAATAAATGAAAGTAAATGAAAATAAATGAAAAAAAATGAAAAAAAAATGAAAATAAATAAAAATAAATGAAAATAAATGAAAAGAAATGAAAATAAATGAAAATTAATGAAAATAAATGAAAAAAAATGAAAATAAATGAAAATAAATGAAAATAAATGAAAATAAATGAAAATAAATGAAAATAAATGAAAATCAATGAAAATAAATGAAAATAAATGAAAATAAATGAAAATAAATGAAAATAAATGAAAATAAATGAAAATAAATGAAAATAAATGAAAATAAATGAAAATAAATAAAAATAAATGAAAATAAATGAAAACAAATGAAAATACATGTAAATACATGAAAGTAAATGAAAATGCATGAAAATAAATGAAAATACATGAAAGTAAAAGAAAATAAATGAAAATAAATGAAAATAAATGAAAATAAATGAAAATCAATGAAAATAAATGAAAATAAATGAAAATAAATGAAAATAAATGAAAATAAATGAAAATAAATGAAAATAAATGAAAATAAATGAAAATAAATGAAAATAAATAAAAAAAAATGAAAATAAATGAAAATAAATAAAAATAAATGAAAATAAATGAAAAAAAATGAAAATAAATGAAAATAAATTGAAAATAAATGAAAATAAATGAAAATAAATGAAAATAAATGAAAATAAATGAAAATAAATGAAAATAAATGAAAATAAATGAAAATAAATGAAAATAAATGAAAATAAATGAAAATAAATGAAAATAAATGAAAATAAATGAAAATGAATGAAAATGAATGAAAATAAATGAAAATAAATGAAAATAAATGAAAATAAATGAAAATAAATGAAAATAAATGAAAATAAATGAAAATAAATGAAAATAAATGAAAATAAATGAAAATAAATGAAAATAAATGAAAATAAATGAAAATAAATGAAACTAAATAAAAATAAATGAAAGTAAATGAAAATAAATGAAAATAAATGAAAATAAATGAAAATAAATGAAAATAAATGAAAATAAATGAAAATAAATGAAAATAAATGAAAATAAATGAAAATAAATGAAAATAAATGAAAATAAATGAAAATAAATGAAAATAAATGAAAATAAATGAAAATAAATGAAAATAAATGAAAATAAATGAAAATAAATGAAAATAAATGAAAATAAATGAAAATAAATGAAAATAAATGAAAATAAATGAAAATAAATGAAAATAAATGAAAATAAATGAAAATAAATGAAAATAAATGAAAATAAATGAAAATAAATGAAAATAAATGAAAATAAATGAAAATAAATGAAAATAAATGAAAATAAATGAAAATAAATGAAAATAAATGAAAATAAATGAAAATAAATGAAAATAAATGAAAATAAATGAAAATAAATGAAAATAAATGAAAATAAATGAAAATAAATGAAAATAAATGAAAATAAATGAAAATAAATGAAAATAAATGAAAATAAATGAAAATAAATGAAAATAAATGAAAATAAATGAAAAAAAATGAAAATAAATGAAAATAAATGAAAATAAATGAAAATAAATGAAAATAAATGAAAATAAATGAAAATAAATGAAAATAAATGAAAATAAATGAAAATAAATGATAATAAATGAAAATAATTGAAAATAAATAAATATAAATGAAAATAAATGAAAATAAATGAAAATAAATGAAAATAAATGAAAATAAATGAAAATAAATGAAAATAAATGAAAATAAATGAAAATAAATGAAAATAAATGAAAATAAATGAAAATAAATGAAAATAAATGAAAATAAATGAAAATAAATGAAAATAAATGAAAATAAATGAAAATAAATGAAAATAAATGAAAATAAATGAAAATAAATGAAAATAAATGAAAATAAATGAAAATAAATGAAAATAAATGAAAATAAATGAAAATAAATGAAAATAAATGAAAATAAATGAAAATAAATGAAAATAAATGAAAATAAATGAAAATAAATGAAAATAAATGAAAATAAATGAAAATAAATGAAAATAAATGAAGATGAATGAAAATAAATGAAAATAAATGAAAATAAATGAAAATAAATGAAAATAAATGAAAATAAATGAAAATAAATGAAAATAAATGAAAAAAAATGAAAATAAACGAAAATAAATGAAAGTAAATGAAAATAAATGAAAAAAAATGAAAATAAATAAAAATCAATGAAAATAAATGAAAAGAAATGAAAATAAATGAAAATAAATGAAAATAAATGAAAATTAATGAAAATAAATGAAAAAAAAGAAAATAAATGAAAATAAATGAAAATAAATGAAAATAAATGAAAATAAATGAAAATAAATGAAAATAAATGAAAATAAATGAAAATAAATGAAAATAAATGAAAATAAATGAAAACAAATGAAAATACATGTAAATACATGAAAGTAAATGAAAATGCATGAAAATAAATGAAAATAAATGAAAATACATGAAAGTAAAAGAAAATAAATGAAAATAAATGAAAATAAATGGAAATAAATGAAAATAAATGAAAATAAATGAAAATAAATGAAAATAAATGAAAATAAATGAAAATAAATGAAAATAAATGAAAATAAATGAAAATAAATGAAAATAAATGAAAATAAATGAAAATAAATGAAAACAAATGAAAATACATGTAAATACATGAAAGTAAATGAAAATGCATGAAAATAAATGAAAATACATGAAAGTAAAAGAAAATAAATGAAAATAAATGAAAATAAATGAAAATCAATGAAAATAAATGAAAATAAATGAAAATAAATGAAAATAAATGAAAATAAATGAAAATAAATGAAAATAAATGAAAATAAATGAAAATAAATGAAAATAAATGAAAATAAATGAAAATAAATGAAAATAAATGAAAATAAATGAAAATAAATGAAAATAAATGAAAATAAATGAAAATAAATGAAAATAATTAAAAAAAAAATGAAAATAAATGAAAATAAATGAAAATAAATGAAAATAAATAAAAAAAAATGAAAATAAATGAAAATAAATGAAAATAAATGAAAATAAATGAAAATAAATGAAAATAAATGATAATAAATGAAAATAAATGAAAATAAATAAATATAAATGAAAATAAATGAAAATAAATGAAAATAAATGAAAATAAATGAAAATAAATGAAAATAAATGAAAATAAATGAAAATAAATGAAAATAAATGAAAATAAATGAAAATAAATGAAAATAAATGAAAATAAATGAAAATAAATGAAAATAAATGAAAATAAATGAAAATAAATGAAAATAAATGAAAATAAATGAAAATAAATGAAAATAAATGAAAATAAATGAAAATAAATGAAAATAAATGAAAATAAATGAAAATAAATGAAAATAAATGAAAATAAATGAAAATAAATGAAAATAAATAAAAAAAAATGAAAATGAAAATTTATTTTCATTTATTTTCATTTATTTTCATTTATTTTCATTTATTTTCATTTTTTTTTATTTATTTTCATTTATTTTCATTTATTTTCATTTATTTTCATTTATTTTCATTTATTTTCATTTATTTTCATTTATTTTCATTTATTTTCATTTATTTTCATTTATTTTCATTTATTTTCATTTATTTTCATTTATTTTCATTTCTTTTCATTTATTTTCATTTATTTTTATTTATTTTTATTTTTTTTCATTTATTTTCATTTATTTTCATTTACTTTCATTTATTTTCGTTTATTTTCATTTATTTTCATTTTTTTTCATTTATTTTCATTTATTTTCATTTATTTTCATTTATTTTTATTTATTTTCATTTATTTTCATTTATTTTCATTTATTTTCATTTATTTTCATTTATTTTCATTTATTTTCATTCATCTTCATTTATTTTCATTTATTTTCATTTATTTTCATTTATTTTCATTTATTTTCATTTATTTTCATTTATTTTCATTTATTTTCATTTATTTTCATTTATTTTCATTTATTTTCATCTATATTCATTTAAGTAGTAACATGACACATATAGAACACAACAGTTTGAGCACACATTCGTGATTGGCCGCGCGAAATAGGGGGCGGGGCCTGAGCACATGTTGGGAAAGAAGAATTGACAGAGTTGACAGAATTACAGAATGACAGAATTGACAGAATGACAGAATTGACAGAATGACAGAATTGACAGAATGACAGAATTGACAGAATTGACAGATGGCGCGGGAAAACGACTGTTGATCGTAGTAGCAGAACCATGTTTGAATTATTATTATTCCATAAGGAAACATTAGCTTAATGACAGGAGGTTGCGGTACAGTTTAGAGGGGGATGGTCAGCTCGTTGAGATAGGGTAAGAGAAAAGGGCGCGAAATATGGTGGCTATGACAACTCGCGACTTAAAAAGGGATTACCGAAAAAAAATACCTTTTAAAAAACAACACACACATAAAACTACTAGAAGTATGGGGACATTTAACACTAAAAACATTTAAACTACTACATGACGAAAATTAACATTGGCTATTGAGCTATTTGAAATAAAGGATTATTGAAAAAAATTGAACCCCCTTCTAGTGCTTTTGAGGATATCTCAGTGATTAGATCACCCCATCCAGATGTCTGGCGGTTTCAGATTCGGTAGATCTCTCTTATATCTGATATTCTCCTAGGTATTGTGCTTTTAAAACTAATAACATCTAGCGCGAAATCGTTGAGCTATTTGAAATAATATAAAGGGCGGTTGAAAAGTAGGAACATGCAACATACCTGACAAAGCACACACATTAGAAACACACGTGAAAAAAACCTTAACACACGCACTTAAACAGCCTGGTAAGAGGTGATAAACACCATAGCATCTTATTTTTGGACAGCTATCTACAAACTAAACAAAAAGAACTCGGATCGGTAATGCTAAAAATTTTTTTTAAAAAACACTAATTCTAAATAATAAATTTCACAGATATAAACAGGAAATCAAAACTGATATGCCAGCTGAAAATAGCCGACAACGAAATAATCATTATTTTGATCAAGTCTGCAAGAGATTAAAGAATTTATAATTAAATGTATTTAAAATAAAACACAACGTGGTAATTAAAAATATATATTAATATAAATTATACAAATATGAACGAGTGAAAGCACAGCAAATCAAATAAAAATATATATATTAAAAATAAAACACAGTAAAATATTATTACAACATAAAGTACAGAGAGATTACATAGTACAAGAAACAATAAATACATATTAATTAATATAAATTACAGAGAGATTAGGATAAATTACAAATTAAATAGAATCAAAGAGTTAAAATTTCTAAAAATCGTGTACTGTTATATTTTTACAAGTTTCGCAATAACGTGTTAACAACAGTACAGTACCCTGTTCGTATGTTTGATAGTTGTTGCAAACCATGCAAAATAAAATATTTAAACGTTCAAGGCATAGAAGCCCATTCTCATAGGGTAGTAAGGTAGTATTGTTTAGAGATTCTTCTAGAAATTAAAATTTAAATAAAATTTTAAATCCAGTTTTACTATACTATACCTAGTATTTCTTTTACGCTGCCCGGTAGATAGTCCACAACTATGTATAGATATGATTTTAAATTATTTTCATTAATTTTTCTGCAAAATTCGTTGATATCTATTTTTGCGTCTAAATATTCGTCACATATGTGACCACCCAAAGCGAACAGATCATAGCGAATGTTTAAATTATGCACAACTTCTTCTTCATAACATAATGGACCATAATTAATATCGTGTAAAGCATCAAAAGCCAAATCATCAAATTCCCTTCGTAATCTCTGAATTGATGAACGAAGATCTATGGCAACTGGCCAGTTTTCATAAGAATAATGCATCCACATGTCCTACGTAATAATAAAATTAATCACGTTATCTGTGGTTGCATTTTGCAATTTATGTTATTTGTGATATTTACTAACTAGCTATGGGTAAATATATAATAACTCGTTGTCTCTATTTAATTCGTGTTTTTTAGAACGTACCGATAAAATAAGAAGCCCATTTCTAAGATATTGGTTTTTAAGCAGCAAAGTAAATATTAATTTTAATTAATTAACTTTTATTAATTTATTTTTTCAGCAACGAGAGATACGCCATGTGCATTTTGTCACATGCAGGCAAATACCTGAGGGTGCTCACCCCTATACACCCATGGAGTTCACCCAATTGTCAGGTATTCGCTTGACAAGATGTGAACTGGCCTATATTAAAGGAGCGGCCGGTGTTTTCATTTTTATAAAAAGAGCAGAATAAAATTAATCAATAATTTTATTCTTTATAAAAAGAGCAGAATAGAATTAATTGCACAACCCTACAATAATAACAATTAGACAATATAATGTTACAAAACTTTTCAAAACTGTTTACAACTAAAAAGAGAAAATTGGTACATTTTCGAGGCGCAAATTGCAATAATAACAGATTGGTTTAAAATCAGAATTATTGTTAAAAACCCCAAGGAACTGTGTCTATTATTTCTTTGTCACTATTTACAACCCTACGTTTCTTAAAATCCATTCTAAATATTTTTGAGACACGCTTTTTAGTTACAATATTTTTAGTTTTGACATCTCTAGCTATCTGATCAAAATTTAATTGTACAGATGATGACGTACCGGTTATGACGTCATGCATTGTTTGACTATTAAGTGACAGACTATTTTCGAAGTTCAGTGTAAAACCCTTGATTTTGGTAACCTCTACACCCCTGAATGTTTTGTAATAATAACTCTTTGGACCTGTACACAACCACTCGGTTATATAATCGTCATCTGCAATCTCGTTTGACCATTCACCCAACATAGACCCCGTTTGTACCGTATTAAAACCGTCATCAATATACACGGCACTATCCGTGTCGTAATAAACAACGTTTTCGCCAAGATTATCCAGCATTTCGTATAATCTTAAGCGAGCATGTGCGGTGGTAAAAGTAGCTATAAAAATATTCGTCGAAGTTGAATCCTCGACAAATAAATCTTTATATTTGTAAGTAACTTGCACCATTTCATCAGTGAGAAATATACAATTTGTAATGTCTATTTTATCATCCAATAAAATATTATACCATCTCGTAGGATCCGTGACAAATTCACTTTTAGCGAGATTTAATCTTTGGCTAAATTTTCCCCATAAAGTGTTGAGACAAATTTTGGCAACAGCTCTTTTACCTGGGTTAGGTATTATTTTGCCAATATCTAACTCGATGGACATTTGTTCTTTGATTGCAGAAACGTAGGCGTTGTTTGATTCATACGTGTGAGGGGTTGTTTCTAATTTTATTTTCATAAAATCATTGATGTAACCCTTGAACAAATCTGCAGATTTTCGTTGAAAATTCCAAACTTCGTAAATTTTTAGAATTTCGTAGCCTTTTTCCAGAGCTTTATTTATCTCGGGGGTGGTCCACGTCCCTGTAAATGATCTTTCAGAAACTGTATGGTTACATTCATCAAGCTCCTGATCCATGCACGTCCGACATAGTGCGAACATTAATTTGTCTGTTTTTACTGGTAAAACCGGATGGTAGAGTGTTTTTGATGGCAAAACCTTACATTTTATAAGGCCAAACCATGAAGGATCGTATGTTTCTGGATCGAATATTTTTATAGGGTGGCCTACCGGGTAATCGTCAAAGTATTGTACGGTTGGATATAATGATACCACATCTATATATTTCATTTTTTTACCAGAAACTTTCAACTTGGTGGCACCGGTCCTTCCGCCGAAAAATGACTGTCGAGGCTGCAGAGGCTCAACGATGTTGATTTGTTTTGCATCTTTAAATTCTTTAGAATTTATCCATTCGCAAGCCCACATCTCGACTAAATTGTATCCAGCATCTCTTATCTGTTGACTTCTGTGTACGGTCTCGTCATACAGATCTTCCATAGTTTGGTTAGTCAACTTGTTATAGGTGGAAGAATCGTAGCAAGATGGGCAACCATGCCAGAAACAACCATGATATTGATACACGGTATTTGTTTCACGGCAATAACCGTCCACCTTTGAGCCGCAAACAGTTACTTCTCCACCATTTAAGGCATGCTGAACCCCAGGAAATTGACTAAACCAGCAAATAGACTCTTTGCTATAAACATCCTTTTTATCAACGTTTAAGACTGCTATTGTTTTTTTTGGTAAATATTTTGACCGATAAATAGCCATACACACGCTGGCTATTGTCAAATATTGAAATGGGTCAACATTTACAATTTCCAAAAATTCATTTCGAAATTCTAAACAACCACGCCTTAAAATGTCAACATCTGAATCACAATAATCTTTAATTTCTTTTTCAAAATTAAAAATGTACTGTTCTTTCAAACAACACGCATGCCATTCCAAAAAAGCGGTTCTTTGTTTAGCCTTCATAGTGCCAACCCCGTAGAATTTTACATCAGGAATGGCTCCTACATAATTTTGATTTTCAGGTGTGTTGAAAAAATGGGGAAAATAACCTTTTTTTAATTCCGATAAACCGAATGTTTTAGGGAAGTTGGCTAAAGGACCCGATACAAAATTTGAACTGTCTATAATTTTTAATTTGATACCTGGAATTTCCAAAAGCATAAGTTTTGAACCGTTATAAATGGTGTATGGTTTGATGGTATTTTGTACACAATATTTCAATATAAAATATGAATCGTAACTCTTTGTATTATGAGCTATAGCTGTATACCCTTTGTGATGTTCAGATATCAGCCATTCACAGAATTCCTCGTTATTTTTGAAAGAAAATTTATTTCCTTCAAAATCATGTGCAATTACTATGTTGGGAATATGCACGCCTGTATCCTGCATTGCTTCGTAATCGAAAAATATATATTTTTCGTTAAAGGTGCAGCGTTCAAGCTTAGTGTCTGAACGGTTGTTGCATAAACAAGCGTCGGTACAAAGCTTTGGTACTTCTTTTTTATGGTCGCAGACCTTATTAATATTAGAGCTACGCTTATTGCAAACACACGGTACACGACATAAACCACCTTTTGCATGTTTTTTAATCATGTAGCATTTATGTGTGGTGGTTTCTACAAAATTTGAACAATTATGGCAGAAATTAACACCACATTTGTGAAATTTTTCTCTAAGGAGAACCTTGCTACACCCTGTACATTTATAACGTTCTGCGCAAACCGTGTCGTGATTAGTCAAACACTGCAGATTATAGCAGTAACGATTACATTTTTCACAATAAATTTTATTGACAGCCTCGTGTTTAGGCTGTCTGCACATTAAGCATAAAGGTGTATTTTTACACATGTGTTTGTTTTTGGCAGCATAACAGTTTTCACAGGCACTGCAATAATAACGACGACCGTAGAAAGCGGCCATATTGTTAATAACGTCAAAATGATTTTTATTTTTATACAAGTATAATTTTATTTGTTTTAAGGTTCCGCGATATATTACAGAGTTTAAACTTTCCGCACATACAATTTTAATTTGTACATTTAATAATTTTTCGGCCTGTACTATATTCTCTAATGAAAAATTGTCTGTGTTTATATCGAAAGCTATACGTTTACACAGTTCAAGTGCTAGTTTTTCCTGTATTTTTCTACCCATCCTAATTTGTTTAATAACTCCGGATGTTAATTTTTGTCCTAAAATCTCCTTTAAGGGTTGATACGTTAAAGCCGTAATAATAGCTCGAGGGGCGCATACATTATCTTTATTACGAATAACCGTAATACTTCTTTTAGTATTCCGATTTTTAGTCAAATTTAAAATTTTCTTACCACCTGAACCACGCGGTAGTTTAAATATTTGAATGTCAAACAATGTGTCCCGAATATTAACATTGTGAGAAGATGTAACGATATTTTCTACATATTCTAGTAAAATGTCAAATGAAACATCGGTGTGTGTAGGAGTGGAGATAGGATTATTAAAATTGGGATTTTTAGCAATAATTCTGATTTTATCACCATTCACAAATGAGGCGTTAGTTTTCGCGGTATTTAAAAAATCCTGCAAAAGAACCCGTAAGTATTTTAAATCTAAACTGCACACAGAAGGGTCTTTAGGAAAAATCTTAAAATTATGTAAATATGCATTGAATTTTTTGACAAATTTTTTGGATCCAGTTTCAATACACCAGTCCATAGCTGAAATAATTAAAAAATATTTAGAATAATTTTAAATGAAAATTCTAACGGCTGACTCTAATGTACGCCTACAAACAGGGCACGTCTTTAAAAACATGCTACAATTTATACATGCGACAGCGTGCCTACAGGGTGAAAACACTGTCTGAATTTCATTATCCAAGCAAACTTTACAGCGCAGGCGGTCGTGTTGTAAGTTGTGTACCGGCTCCTCATTTTTTGGTATATAATCACAATTAGATATATGTACCAACACATCATCTACACCACTGTGTATAAAACCTCGCATAGCCTCAACGATTATACAGGGATCGTGGCATTTGTGTGATCTCGTAAACGAGAAAACCCTATTCTGATATAACGATATATCATGCGAAGTAACGAAACGCAGACAGTGGCCGTTAAACCAAAAACCAGCTTTAGCATAAACTTCTGCATTAATATTATCTGGTTTATCACCCCAATGACTGAACGTACTGAGCCGTTCATCGGTAGACACCAATTTTTGAAGCAGCTCAAACCTTTTTAAGAAAATGCATTTATTTTTGCTGATCATATGTCTTTGAATGGGGATATCTGTTTCACGCCAATTAGAAATAATGAGACCACAAGCGTAACAAATACATTTATCACCCATCTTTGTATAAGAGAAACCAGCACGTACTAAATTAATAGGCCGTTGTTTAAAAAATTTCGGCCAATCGTTGAAGCTCTCTAATCGCGCATAGCTAGGATCATTACACAAAATACTGAATTCGTTTAAGCTAGTTTTAGGTTTTTTCGTTGGCGGCTCCATTTCAAACTTTTACAGGAGGGCTACACGACTGATCTAGAAAGAAATTAGTAGTTTTACACGTTTGTTAAAATAATGTGCCTATTAGAAAGCTAAGAGAAAAGAAAACTAGATAAGGTGAATTAATGAACCAGTGGATGCTGACAGATCAAAAGAGCCTGAAGAACGTTGACTCAAATCTGTCAGCAACCTCTGGTGAGATCTTCAGGTCGATCAGCTACGTCAGATCTAATCTAACCACTACATTTTATGACTATCCTATATAAACTCTAATTATTAAAAAAGTTACATGTATTTCCAAACACCAAAATACGTAAAAAACGTTGTAAATGTGATGTTTTACAATGTTTTTGACGTATTTTGACGTTTTTGACGTATTTTGACGTTTGGGAATAGTAAAAACGTTGTAAATGTGACGTTTTACAACGTTTTTGGCGTATTTTAACGTTTGGGAATAGTAAGCGTTAAAAAAAAACGTTGTTTTGGACGTATTTTGATGTTTTACAACGGTTTTTTGACGTTATTTGTTTTAGGTTTCTAAAAATAATGTCTCTCATTTTGAATAGATCTCCTTTTTAAGCGCATATAAACTTTTTCTATCCCATTTTGACCTGTTTCCCCATAACGACACAAGTGACATACATAGCTAACAACGTTTCTAAAAGGAAATTGTTTGACTATAGAGGTATCGCCACAAATATCACACACGTATAATGTGTAGTGCTTATTTTTTTGATAACGCAGACTCATCTAAAAAAGAAATTTTTGTTAAAAACGTGTGTTAATTAATTTATTAGGATGAGATTTCACCATGTCTAAATATAAAGTCTGTGAATCGTTTGTATATTCTGCCTGCAAAGAGGACAGAACTGCGCATTCGCACATTTGAGACAATAGACGGCATGTCCGCAAGGTAAACACACTGTCTGTATTTCATCATCCATGCATATTTTACAAATTAGACGTTCCTCATCAATAGGTTCCAACTCTTTTGCGGGTATTATATAATCGCACAAAGATAGGTGGATGAGACGATCGTTTGCCCCCGAATAAAGAAAGCCTTTACGTGCAACATTTGCGCAGTTAACTATTTTGCTAGGGTCTGTTTGTCTAGGGCGGTTTTTAAATGTGTCTAATCTAATTTTGTACGACGATATATCCTTAGAAGTGATATATCGCATACTACCCCCGCTAATGTAGAAACCCGCTCGAGCAAATATTTCTGGATCTATATTCTTTTGTAAAGTAGCGCCGCTGAAAGTTTTTAAACGCTCTGCGTAAGAATTTAATTTCTGCAAGTCCTTAAAATACTTTACAAAAGGGCAAGACCTAGAGATGTGCATTCTAACGGGGTCATCATCGTGTTTCCAATTTTGTACAGTTAAAAAACAGTTCGGACAAACACACTTATCACTGAGTCCTGTATAAAAAAATCCACTACTTGCTAAATGAATAGGCCTCTGAATTAAATGACCAGGCCAGTTCTTAAAACTTTCCAGCCTAGTGAAGGCTAAGTCAATGGCTGTTTGATCAAGAGAGAAGCTCATTATTAAAATTTGTTGCTACAACAAGAAAAAACAAAAATTACACATTATTTTGCTTAAATATCTGAATATCAAACGTAGTGTTACGCATCTGTACGACCCCAGATGTCACAACGTTTTCTATTTGCTCGAGTAACGTTTCAAAAGAGACGTCAGCACTCGTAACCGTTGAAATTGGGTTATTAAAACCGGGGTTTTGTGCAATAATTCTGATTTTATCGCCTTTATGATAGCCCGCTTGTGCTTTTACATCCACCAAGTTTCTCTCTAATAATTTTTTTAAATTAATTTCATCGTTTTTCAAAGAACCCCCGACACCAGAACCAGTATCAGAAGTTAATTGAAAAGTTGTTTGATAGATGCCGAATTTTTTAATATATTTTTGGTTATGAACTGACAACTTCCACGCCATTCTAAAAATAATTTGACGTTAAAAATAATTTTTGAAAAATTTACAAAAGAATTGGATGATAAAAAATAATTTTTGAAAAATTTAAAAAAGAATTGGACGATAAAAAATATTTTTTGAAAAATTTAAAACAATTGGATAATTTTGAAAAATTTAAAAAAAGGATGTTAAAAAATTTATCGACCGTTGAATTCTTTAAGAGCCGCCTGAAATATGCAGAGGATTTATGACATCTTCTGTCTTTTAACCACCTCAAAGTAACGGATGAAAGTCCTTTTGACTGGTAAACGGCTCGCGGGGGGGTTCTCATAAGCCTCCCGCATTTGTTCTAAGGGAAGTTTTGTATAAACCTTCTGCATATTTGCAGGGTCAAAGGGGTGACCGTTGTCTGTTTTAAAGAAGACGACCGGTGGATAGGAACGCCCGTGGGCAAATTTTACAGAAGGAGCAGTAATTACATATTTGTACATATAAAGTTTTTTTTAAAACAAGTAAGTTATTCATTGTAAAAAAGAATTACTTACGTTAAAGGCAGTCGACGTGTTCAATCTGTTAAAAATAACACGATGATTAGATAACACCTACAAAACCACAAGCAGTGATTGGTTATAAAAGCCAAATGTTTATGGAAAACAAGGTTATTTGTTCTCTAAAATTTTTAAAAATGGGTGAGTACCAATCATAATTTATTTTAAAATATTTGAATCAATTATTTACTATTACTTATTACAATATTTCTCAAAGTGTTTTTTCAAATTTTCCAACTATTTTTCCTTACATTCTGTGTTTAATAATTATTTTGTGTTCACAACTTCAACTAAATAACTAAATAAATTTCGTTAAAATTATTACAACTATTTTTAAATTTTTCAAATTTTCCGACATTTGCTTTCATACTATTCAAATAAATAAAATAAATTTTTCAAATTTTCCAATTATTTCTAAAAGAATAAAAATTTTCCAATTATTTTTAAAAGAATAAAAATTTTTATTCTTTTAGAAATAATTAAAATTGATTTAATAAATAAAGTTTTTTCAAATTTTTCCAATTATTTTTATGTTCATATTTTCCAGCCATTTTTTTAAATAAATAAAGTTCGTTAAAATTTTCCAACTAGTTTTGAATTTGCACCGAAGCATTTATTAATATATAAACACTGTATATTTAATAAAGTTTTTTTTTTGATTCCAGATAAAAGAATATACGAACGAGTTCGTACAGGACTGACAATGGTTCAAAGAGTAAGTTTAAAATAACAAAATTATCAAATTAAAAAGTTTTTAATTAATTTTTTTTAGACTAAGCCCATCATCGTTATGATGGGGGTGCAGGGAGGTGCCACCCCTGAAGGTTTTGTGGCTTCTGGGACGGTGGGCCCCTACAACATATATGTTAAAGTAGGGGAGCAAACAACCGTTGTCTGGGCCCTAAGGTAATATTTCTCGTGCATTTTTTAAATTTACTAATATTTTTTCTTGTTTACAGATAAATAAAGTATTAAAAATTTTATAAAGTTGTTTTATTTATTAATGAACTAAGATTTTCAGATTATTAGAATGTACTTGTATAAAAAATATTGAAAAAACTACTTGGAATTATTTTTGAATTTATAAGAATTTTACCAAAAATGTAGGAAAATTGTAAAAATAAAAAATTATTTTTGAATTAATAAAAAGAAACAAATTTTAAACACAAAATTTGAAAAATCACTTTAAGAAATATTCTAATAATAAGAATTTTACCAAAAAAGTAGGAAAAATAGTTGGAAAAAATGACAGAAAAATTTATAATTGGTAAAAGTAAAATTTGACAAGATAAAAGAATAAAATTCATTTTAACTAATACAGTAGAACGTCGATCCGGGCTAATTGGGCTCGGCCCCATCCGGATTATCAAATTATCCGGATTATTGAAATTACATTAAAAAACGGCCAGCACGCACTATTTGAGAAAAAAGTTTTTAAAATTGTATATTTTCTATTATTGGTAGATAGAGTATAAGATCTATAAATTAAAAACATTTTTTTCAAGCACTGTATCGTATTTTATTTACAATAACCTGTGTACAACGTACAGTAAAAACATATTTGAGTTTTTAAAAAAATCAGTGATTGACTTATCAACGTTCTACTGTAATAACCGTTCGATTGCCAAATGTTTATAGAGTAAGTATAATATTCTATAAAGTATGGGTGAGAGGTCTGAATTCATGGTTAGTTTGGGGTCGTATCTAGGCTTTAGCCTCTGGTACGACCCAACCTCAGGTGCCCCAGAGGTGGTGTTGGTGGGTAATAATGTAGGGTTGTATTTTATTTCTACATAAAGAGTTCCAACTGTTATTTTAGTGTGTTTTATTAGAAATGTGTCGTTGATATTTCTTCTCAATGAAAAAATAATTAGTGTAAAATAGTTGTAAAATTTGACAGAAAAATTTATAATTATTAAATGCAAAAATTTGAAAAGAAATTTCTACTCAATGAAAAAATAATTAGTTGAAAAATAGTTGGAAAATTTTTGATAAAACTGTTTATAGGAAAATTTTACAGAAAAATTTATAATTGGTCAAAAATAGTTGTAAGATTTGACAGAAAAATTTATAATTATTAAATGGAAAAATTAGAAAAGATATCTCAATGAAAAATAGTAGGAAAATTATTAGTAAAAATAGATTTTAAACTTAATAATAAAAATTTACAAGAGTTTAAAACATGTAGGAAAAGATATAACAATTCTTACCTTTCAAAAATGAAGAAGCGGTAGTATACAGTTGTGGTAAAAAATAAAGAAGCGAACAGTTTCTGTAAAATTAAAAAATAATTTAGTAAAAAATAGTTGTAAGATTTGACAGAAAAATTTATAATTATTAAATGCAAAAATTTGAAAAGAAATTTCTACTCAATGAAAAAATAATTAGTTGAAAAATAGTTGGAAAATTTTTGATAAAACTGTATATAGGAAAATTTTACAGAAAAATTTATAATTGGTCAAAAATAGTTGTAAGATTTGACAGAAAAATTTATAATTATTAAATGGAAAAATTAGAAAAGATATCTCAATGAAAAATAGTAGGAAAATTATTAGTAAAAATATATTTTAAGCTTAATAATAAAAATTTACAAGAGTTTAAAACATGTAGAAAAAGATATAACAATTCTCACCTTTCAAAAATGAAGAAGCGGTAGTATACAGTTGTGGTAAAAAATAAAGAAGCGAACAGTTTCTGTAAAATTAAAAAATAATTTAGTAAAAAATAGTTGTAAGATTTGACAGAAAAATTTATAATTATTAAATGCAAAAATTTGAAAAGAAATTTCTACTCAATGAAAAAATAATTAGTTGAAAAATAGTTGGAAAATTTTTGATAAAACTGTTTATAGGAAAATTTTACAGAAAAACTTATAATTGGTCAAAAATAGTTGTAAGATTTGACAGAAAAATTTATAATTATTAAATGGAAAAATTAGAAAAGATATCTCAATGAAAAATAGTAGGAAAATTATTAGTAAAAATAGATTTTAAACTTAATAATAAAAATTTACAAGAGTTTAAAACATGTAGGAAAAGATATAACAATTCTTACCTTTCAAAAATGAAGAAGCGGTAGTATACAGTTGTGGTAAAAAATAAAGAAGCGAACAGTTTCTGTAAAATTAAAAAATAATTTAGTAAAAAATAGTTGTAAGATTTGACAGAAAAATTTATAATTATTAAATGCAAAATTTTGAAAATTTTTACTCAATGAAAAATAGTAGGAAAATTATTAGTAAAAATAGATTTTAAACTTAATAATAAAAATTTACAAGAGTTTAAAACATGTAGGAAAAGATATAACAATTCTTACCTTTCAAAAATGAAGAAGCGGTAGTATACAGTTGTGGTAAAAAATAAAGAAGCGAACAGTTTCTGTAAAATTAAAAAATAATTTAGTAAAAAATAGTTGTAAGATTTGACAGAAAAATTTATAATTATTAAATGGAAAAATTAGAAAAGATATCTCAATGAAAAATAGTAGGAAAATTATTAGTAAAAATAGATTTTAAGCTTAATAATAAAAATTTACAAGAGTTTAAAACATGTAGGAAAAGATATAACAATTCTTACCTTTCAAAAATGAAGAAGCGGTAGTATACAGTTGTGGTAAAAAATAAAGAAGCGAACAGTTTCTGTAAAATTAAAAAATAATTTAGTAAAAAATAGTTGTAAGATTTGACAGAAAAATTTATAATTATTAAATGCAAAATTTTGAAAATTTTTACTCAATGAAAAATAGTAGGAAAATTATTAGTAAAAATAGATTTTAAGCTTAATAATAAAAATTTAAAAAAAACACTTGAAAAAATTAAATATAATCGAAAAACAAAAATGATATGTAGACTGACCCAAAAATCAAATATCCAACTTAGATTAAAAAATAATTATTAAACGCGCATAATTTGAAAAAAACACTTGAAAAATTAATACTAATTTTCAATAAATATTAAATAATAATAATGTAACTTACCAAGATTCTGTCACCAAATAAAATTTACAATAATTTTTCTGTCCTTTTATACAAGTTTTTTGTTTTCGAAAAATCACGTCACGCCTATATGATAAGCCGCGTTAGCCATATTGTTTTTAAGGTATATTTTTCAATAACTTTTAAATTCAATATAAATTTAATAAATGTATCAAAAATGTACTGAGTGCTTTTAATATCATGTATAATTTTTCTGCACAATTCTTGATAAATATAATTGTACACCCAGTATTTTTGCAAATAATTTGCAAATCTCGCTAATCTATTAGAAATGAATAATTTAAAAGTTTTTGTTTAAGGATATCAAAAATGTACTGAGTGTTTTTAATATCATGTATAATTTTTCTGCACAATTCTTGATAAATATAATTGTACATCCAGTATTTTTGCAAATAATTTGCAAATCTCGCTAATCTATTAGAAATGAATAATTTAAAAGTTTTTGTTTAAGGATATCAAAAATGTACTGAGTGTTTTTAATATCATGTATAATTTTTCTGCACAATTCTTGATAAATATAATTGTACATCCAGTATTTTTGCAAATAATTTGCAAATCTCTCTAATCTATTAGAAATGAATAATTTAAAAGTTTTTGTTTAAGGATATCAAAAATGTACTGAGTGCTTTTAATATCATGTATAATTTTTCTGCACAATTCTTGATAAATATAATTGTACACCCAGTATTTTTGCAAATAATTTGCAAATCTCGCTAATCTATTAGAAATGAATAATTTAAAAGTTTTTGTTTAAGGATATAAAAAATGTACTGAGTGTTTTTAATATCATGTATAATTTTTCTGCACAATTCTTGATAAATATAATTGTACACCCAGTATTTTTGCAAATAATTTGCAAATCTCGCTAATCTATTAGAAATGAATAATTTAAAAGTTTTTTGTTTAAGGATATCAAAAATGTACTGAGTGCTTTTAATATCATGTATAATTTTTCTGCACAATTCTTGATAAATATAATTGTACACCCAGTATTTTTGCAAATAATTTGCAAATCTCGCTAATCTATTAGAAATGAATAATTTAAAAGTTTTTTGTTTAAGGATATCAAAAATGTACTGAGTGCTTTTAATATCATGTATAATTTTTCTGCACAATTCTTGATAAATATAATTGTACACCCAGTATTTTTGCAAATAATTTGCAAATCTCGCTAATCTATTAGAAATGAATAATTTAAAAGTTTTTGTTTAAGGATATCAAAAATGTACTGAGTGTTTTTAATATCATGTATAATTTTTCTGCACAATTCTTGATAAATATAATTGTACACCCAGTATTTTTGCAAATAATTTGCAAATCTCGCTAATCTATTAGAAATGAATAATTTAAAAGTTTTTGTTTAAGGATATCAAAAATGTACTGAGTGTTTTTAATATCATGTATAATTTTTCTGCACAATTCTTGATAAATATAATTGTACACCCAGTATTTTTGCAAATAATTTGCAAATCTCGCTAATCTATTAGAAATGAATAATTTAAAAGTTTTTGTTTAAGGATATCAAAAATGTACTGAGTGTTTTTAATATCATGTATAATTTTTCTGCACAATTCTTGATAAATATGATTGTACACCCTGTATTTTTGCAAATAATTTGCAAATCTCGCTAATCTATTAGAAATGAATAATTTAAAAGTTTTTGTTTAAGGATATCAAAAATGTACTGAGTGTTTTTAATATCATGTATAATTTTTCTGCACAATTCTTGATAAATATAATTGTACACCCAGTATTTTTGCAAATAATTTGCAAATCTCGCTAATCTATTAGAAATGAATAATTTAAAAGTTTTTGTTTAAGGATATTAAATAAAAATAAATGTCTTCTTTAATTATATTTATTTCAAAATACATTAATTATAAATAGATGATATTTTAAATAATAAGGATTTTAATTGCTTAATTAACCCCTGATCAGGACAGGGTATCCCTAGTAAATTCCAATTAAAATCCCCTATTTCAACCACTGTTCTAGTGAATTCGTTGTACTTGTAATATATATTTTCATTCAAAAAATATATATGTCCATCAATATATTTGAAAGCGGATGTAATCATACTAGGCAGTCCAGGAAATGAATAGCCAATTTTACCCCGATTAATAATTTCATAATCATCAGAACTAAATTCAATAAATGTATCCCCATTATAGAATATATATAGTTTTCCAGAATTTAATTGAAAAATCGTGTTAATTGTACAATTGGTTGGTAGATTAATCAAAATATCTTGTTCAATTTGTATTCTTGGAAATGCTACAACGTACATCTTATTATTATTTGCAACTAATAGATCACCTCTATAGTTTTGGCAAATGTGTAAATTTGACACGATCGAAAATTCCTTTGGCATATAGTAGTTTATTTGTTCAGAAAATGACGGTACTTTATGAGTTTTCAAATCATATATCCAGACGCGCTGATCTCTTATTATATACATCCGGTAATTAGGAAAATCTGGTGCACTCGCTATAAAAATTAGATTAGGATATTCCATCTCACAGAAATTTTTTATTTTTTCATTGTATTTCGTATTGGGAGGTTTCTGAGGTTTCTGTGTTGTGACTTGGTGTATATGTAGATCCGTAGATTTTACTGAACTAGTGATAGTAGTTTTTGTTTTTGGGGTTGTTTTGGTTGTTAATGGAATAATATTAGTAGTTTTTAGTAGTTTTTGTTTTGGGGGTTGTTTTGGTTGTTAATGGAATAATATTAGTTGCTTTTATTTTGGGTGTTGTTTTGTTCGTTAATGGTATAATAGTATTCGCTGCATATTTTGGTATAGGAGCATATTGATTTATAGGTCCATATAGTGCTTCTAGTCCCATTTTATCATCTTCGTTGAAATTGATATTACCGCTATACCAAGGAAACATAATTGCATCGTTGTTGTCACTATGTTTTAATCCTAAGGTATGACCAATTTCATGGACAAGAACAGCATAAAAATTAACTCGTCCATCATCTGTTGAACTTAAATCCCAATTTTCATTGATGTCCATATGTATTTCGATACATGTGTCGTCCTCTGGAAAAAACGCGTGGGCTAAAATACCCCCTGGTCCATCAAAAGTAAAATTACAAGGGATGTTTCCTTTACAGTTATAGCGATAACGATGAGAATTACCGACAAGGGTAATTGTTATATCTGGTTTATCACGTGATGGATTGTTTACATGTGTAAATTTAAATTTGGAATTTTCTTCCCATAACCTAAAAGCTTTTGTAGCTAGATTAAGTGCTTCAGGGGTAGATTGTGGAAAATACCAATTTAAAGACAATTTTGTCCATTTGGTTCCGACTCTGTAATAATTTTCACCAACTATACATCTAGGTCTATTCAATAGCTGAAGAGTTTCCTGATTTGCGCGGCCGTCTACCGGTAAATTGTAACGTTCTTGAAAATTTAGCAAAGCTGTAGTAAAATCCATTTGTGTATTGCTTTGTATGTAATTATATTTTTCTAAATATTTTTTAATATCATCATCTGTTTCGACAAGCCCTCTAGCTGTCGCAAACAGGATCATTATTACTAACACAACCTTCATCTTAGAAGTCCCAAGAGATACTGGAGATGCCTCATCATAGAGAATAATATATACATTATTTTTCAAAAAAGTTATAAATATTAAAAATGAATTTATTCCTATTTTTTTAATTTATTAAAATACAGACTATTCTAAAAATAATGAAATGATAAAAAAGTCTCAAGGATAATAAATAAAAATAAACGGATTTTGAGTTATTTTTCAGCCTTATCAGTTTCCTGTTTGTTTGTTTATGTGTCTGAGACTGAAATTTTATAGTTATTCATTTCTTGATTATTTTATCGTTTTTTTCTAACCAACACCTAGTTCAGTATTTACCCTCTGCTTCTAGTAGTTTTTATATGTGTGTGATGTTTTTTAAAAGGTATGTTTTCTTTTGTTAAAGTTATTTTCCAATCAACTATTACCTTAATAGGTTCATATTATAACTTTGTTCGTATTTATTGTTAATTATTATTATTATTTTTTATTTTTCAAGTCGCGAGCTGTCATGGCCACCATATTTCGCGCCCTTTTCTCTTACCCTATCTCAACGAGCTGACCATCCCCCTCTAAACTGTACCGCAACCTCCTGTCATTAAGCTAATGTTTCCTTATGGAATAATAATAATTCAAACATGGTTCTGCTACTACGATCAACAGTCGTTTTCCCGCGCCATCTGTCAATTCTGTCAATTCTGTCATTCTGTCAATTCTGTCATTCTGTCAATTCTTCTTTTCCAACATGTGCTCAGGCCCCGCCCCCTATTTCGCGCGGCCAATCACGAATGTGTGCTCAAACTGTTGTGTTCTATATGTGTCATGTTACTACTTAAATGAAAATAAATGAAAATAAATGAAAATAAATGAAAATAAATGAAAATAAATGAAAATAAATGAAAACAAATGAAAATACATGTAAATACATGAAAGTAAATGAAAATGCATGAAAATAAATGAAAATACATGAAAGTAAAAGAAAATAAATGAAAATAAATGAAAATAAATGAAAATCAATGAAAATAAATGAAAATAAATGAAAATAAATGAAAATAAATGAAAATAAATGAAAATAAATGAATATAAATGAAAATAAATAAAAAAAAAATGAAAATAAATGAAAATAAATAAAAATAAATGAAAATAAATGAAAAAAAATGAAAATAAATTGAAAATAAATGAAAATAAATAAAAATAAATGAAAATAAATGAAAATAAATGAAAATAAATGAAAATAAATGAAAATAAATGAAAATAAATGAAAATAAATGAAAATAAATGAAAATAAATGAAAATAAATGAAAATAAATGAAAATAAATGAAAATAAATGAAAATAAATGAAAATAAATGAAAATAAATGAAAATAAATGAAAATAAATGAAAATAAATGAAAATAAATGAAAATAAATGAAAATAAATGAAAATAAATGAAAATAAATGAAAATAAATGAAAATAAATGAAAATAAATGAAAATGAATGAAAATGAATGAAAATAAATGAAAATAAATGAAAATAAATGAAAATAAATGAAAATAAATGAAAATAAATGAAAATAAATGAAAATAAATGAAAATAAATGAAAATAAATGAAAATAAATGAAAATAAATGAAACTAAATAAAAATAAATGAAAGTAAATGAAAATAAATGAAAATAAATGAAAATAAATGAAAATAAATGAAAATAAATGAAAATAAATGAAAATAAATGAAAATAAATGAAAATAAATGAAAATAAATGAAAATAAATGAAAATAAATGAAAATAAATGAAAATAAATGAAAATAAATGAAAATAAATGAAAATAAATGAAAATAAATGAAAATAAATGAAAATAAATGAAAATAAATAAAAATAAATGAAAATAAATGAAAATAAATGAAAATAAATGAAAATAAATGAAAATAAATGAAAATAAATGAAAATAAATGAAAATAAATGAAAATAAATGAAAATAAATGAAAATAAATGAAAATAAATGAAAATAAATGAAAATAAATGAAAATAAATGAAAATAAATGAAAATAAATGAAAATAAATGAAAATAAATGAAAATAAATGAAAATAAATGAAAATAAATGAAAATAAATGAAAATAAATGAAAATAAATGAAAATAAATGAAAATAAATGAAAATAAATGAAAATAAATGAAAATAAATGAAAATAAATGAAAATAAATGAAAATAAATGAAAATAAATGAAAATAAATGAAAATAAATAAAAATATATGAAAATAAATGAAAATAAATGAAAATAAATGAAAATAAATGAAAATAAATGAAAATAAATGAAAATAAATAAAAATAAATGAAAATAAATGAAAATAAATGAAAATAAATGAAAATAAATTAAAATAAATGAAAATAAATGAAAATAAATGATAATAAATGAAAATAAATGAAAATAAATGAAAATAAATGAAAATAAATGAAAATAAATGAAAATAAATGAAAATAAATGAAAATAAATGAAAATAAATGAAAATAAATGAAAATAAATGAAAATAAATGAAAATAAATGAAAATAAATGAAAATAAATGAAAATAAATGAAAATAAATGAAAATAAAAGAAAATAAAAGAAAATAAATGAAAATAAATGAAAATAAATGAAAATAAATGAAAATAAATGAAAATAAATGAAAATAAATGAAAATAAATGAAAATAAATGAAAATAAATGAAAATAAATGAAAATAAATGAAAATAAATGAAAATAAATGAAAATAAATAAAAATAAATGAAAATAAATGAAAATAAATGAAAATAAATGAAAATAAATGAAAATAAATGAAAATAAATGAATATAAATGAAAATAAATGAAAATAAATGAAAATAAATGAAAATAAATGAAAATAAATGAAAATAAATGAAAATAAATGAAAATAAATGAAAATAAATGAAAATAAATGAAAATAAATGAAAATAAATGAAAATAAATGAAAATAAATGAAAATAAATGAAAATAAATGAAAATAAATGAAAATAAATGAAAATAAATGAAAATAAATGAAAATAAATGAAAATAAATGAAAATAAATGAAAATAAATGAAAATAAATGAAGATGAATGAAAATAAATGAAAATAAATGAAAATAAATGAAAATAAATGAAAATAAATGAAAATAAATGAAAATAAATGAAAATAAATGAAAACAAATGAAAATACATGTAAATACATAAAAGTAAATGAAAATGCATGAAAATAAATGAAAATACATGAAAGTAAAAGAAAATAAATGAAAATAAATGAAAATAAATGGAAATAAATGAAAATAAATGAAAATAAATGAAAATAAATGAAAATAAATGAAAAAAAATGAAAATAAATGAAAATAAACGAAAATAAATGAAAGTAAATGAAAATAAATGAAAAAAAATGAAAAAAAATGAAAAAAAAATGAAAAAAAATGAAAATAAATAAAAATAAATGAAAATAAATGAAAAGAAATGAAAATAAATGAAAATTAATGAAAATAAATGAAAAAAAAATGAAAATAAATGAAAATAAATGAAAATAAATGAAAATAAATGAAAATAAATGAAAATAAATGAAAATAAATGAAAATAAATGAAAATAAATGAAAATAAATGAAAATAAATGAAAATAAATGAAAATAAATGAAAATAAATGAAAATAAATGAAAATAAATGAAAATAAATGAAAATAAATGAAAATAAATGAAAATAAATGAAAATAAATGAAAATAAATGAAAATAAATGAAAATAAATGAAAATAAATGAAAATAAATGAAAATAAATGAAAATAAATGAAAATAAATGAAAATAAATGAAAATAAATGAAAATAAATGAAAACAAATGAAAATACATGTAAATACATGAAAGTAAATGAAAATGCATGAAAATAAATGAAAATACATGAAAGTAAAAGAAAATAAATGAAAATAAATGAAAATAAATGAAAATCAATGAAAATAAATGAAACTAAATGAAAATAAATGAAAATAAATGAAAATAAATGAAAATAAATGAAAATAAATGAAAATAAATGAAAATAAATGAAAATAAATGAAAATAAATGAAAATAAATGAAAATAAATGAAAATAAATGAAAATAAATGAAAATAAATGAAAATAAATGAAAATAAATAAAAAAAAATGAAAATAAATGAAAATAAATAAAAATAAATGAAAATAAATGAAAAAAAATGAAAATAAATTGAAAATAAATGAAAATAAATGAAAATAAATGAAAATAAATGAAAATAAATGAAAATAAATGAAAATAAATGAAAATAAATGAAAATAAATGAAAATAAATGAAAATAAATGAAAATAAATGAAAATAAATGAAAATAAATGAAAATAAATGAAAATAAATGAAAATAAATGAAAATAAATGAAAATAAATGAAAATAAATGAAAATAAATGAAAATAAATGAAAATAAATGAAAATAAATGAAAATAAATGAAAATAAATGAAAATAAATGAAAATAAATGAAAATAAATGAAAATAAATGAAAATGAATGAAAATGAATGAAAATAAATGAAAACAAATGAAAATAAATGAAAATAAATGAAAATAAATGAAAATAAATGAAAATAAATGAAAATAAATGAAACTAAATAAAAATAAATGAAAGTAAATGAAAATAAATGAAAATAAATGAAAATAAATGAAAATAAATGAAAATAAATGAAAATAAATGAAAATAAATGAAAATAAATGAAAATAAATGAAAATAAATGAAAATAAATGAAAATAAATGAAAATAAATGAAAATAAATGAAAATAAATGAAAATAAATGAAAATAAATGAAAATAAATGAAAATAAATGAAAATAAATGAAAATAAATGAAAATAAATGAAAATAAATGAAAATAAATGAAAATAAATGAAAATAAATGAAAATAAATGAAAATAAATGAAAATAAATGAAAATAAATGAAATTAAATGAAAATAAATGAAAATAAATGAAAATAAATGAAAATAAATGAAAATAAATGAAAATAAATGAAAATAAATGAAAATAAATGAAAATAAATGAAAATAAATGAAAATAAATGAAAATAAATGAAAATAAATGAAAATAAATGAAAATAAATGAAAATAAATGAAAATAAATGAAAATAAATGAAAATAAATAAAAATAAATGAAAATAAATGAAAATAAATAATGAAAATAAATGAAAAAAAAATGAAAATAAATGAAAATAAATGAAAATAAATGAAAATAAATGAAAATAAATGAAAATAAATGAAAATAAATGAAAATAAATGAAAATAAATGAAAATAAATTAAAATAAATGATAATAAATGAAAATAAATGAAAATAAATAAATATAAATGAAAATAAATGAAAATAAATGAAAATAAATGAAAATAAATGAAAATAAATGAAAATAAATGAAAATAAATGAAAATAAATGAAAAAAAATGAAAATAAATGAAAATAAACGAAAATAAATGAAAGCAAATGAAAATAAATGAAAAAAAATGAAAATAAATAAAAATAAATGAAAATAAATGAAAAGAAATGAAAATAAATGAAAATTAATGAAAATAAATGAAAAAAAATGAAAATAAATGAAAATAAATGAAAATAAATGAAAATAAATGAAAATAAATGAAAATAAATGAAAATAAATGAAAATAAATGAAAATGAATGAAAATAAATGAAAATAAATGAAAATAAATGAAAATAAATGAAAATAAATGAAAATAAATGAAAATAAATGAAAATAAATGAAAATAAATGAAAATAAATGAAAATAAATGAAAATAAATGAAAATAAATGAAAATAAATGAAAACAAATGAAAATACATGTAAATACATGAAAGTAAATGAAAATGCATGAAAATAAATGAAAATACATGAAAGTAAAAGAAAATAAATGAAAATAAATGAAAATAAATGAAAATAAATGAAAATCAATGAAAATAAATGAAAATAAATGAAAATAAATGAAAATCAATGAAAATAAATGAAAATAAATGAAAATAAATGAAAATAAATGAAAATAAATGAAAATAAATGAAAATAAATGAAAATAAATGAAAATAAATGAAAATAAATGAAAATAAATGAAAATAAATGAAAATAAATGAAAATAAATGAAAATAAATGAAAATAAATGAAAATAAATGAAAATAAATGAAAATAAATGAAAATAAATGAAAATAAATGAAAATAAATGAAAATAAATGAAAATAAATGAAAATAAATGAAAATAAATGAAAATAAATGAAAATAAATAAAAATAAATGAAAATAAATGAAAATAAATAATGAAAATAAATGAAAAAAAAATGAAAATAAATGAAAATAAATGAAAATAAATGAAAATAAATGAAAATAAATGAAAATAAATGAAAATAAATGAAAATAAATTAAAATAAATGATAATAAATGAAAATAAATGAAAATAAATAAATATAAATGAAAATAAATGAAAATAAATGAAAATAAATGAAAATAAATGAAAATAAATGAAAATAAATGAAAATGAATGAAAATAAATGAAGATGAATGAAAATAAATGAAAATAAATGAAAATAAATGAAAATAAATGAAAATAAATGAAAATAAATGAAAATAAATGAAAATAAATGAAAATAAATGAAAATAAATGAAAATAAATGAAAAAAAATGAAAATAAATGAAAATAAACGAAAATAAATGAAAGCAAATGAAAATAAATGAAAAAAAATGAAAATAAATAAAAATAAATGAAAATAAATGAAAAGAAATGAAAATAAATGAAAATTAATGAAAATAAATGAAAAAAATGAAAATAAATGAAAATAAATGAAAATAAATGAAAATAAAATGAAAATAAATGAAAATAAATGAAAATAAATGAAAATAAATGAAATAAATGAAAATAAATGAAAATAAATGAAAATGAATGAAAATAAATGAAAATAAATGAAAATAAATGAAAATAAATGAAAATAAATGAAAATAAATGAAAATAAATGAAAATAAATGAAAATAAATGAAAATAAATGAAAATAAATGAAAATAAATGAAAATAAATGAAAATAAATGAAAATAAATGAAAATAAATGAAAATAAATGAAAATAAATGAAAATAAATGAAAATAAATGAAAATAAATGAAAACAAATGAAAATACATGTAAATACATGAAAGTAAATGAAAATGCATGAAAATAAATGAAAATACATGAAAGTAAAAGAAAATAAATGAAAATAAATGAAAATAAATGAAAATCAATGAAAATAAATGAAAATAAATGAAAATAAATGAAAATCAATGAAAATAAATGAAAATAAATGAAAATAAATGAAAATAAATGAAAATAAATGAAAATAAATGAAAATAAATGAAAATAAATGAAAATAAATGAAAATAAATGAAAATAAATGAAAATAAATGAAAATAAATGAAAATAAATGAAAATAAATGAAAATAAATGAAAATAAATGAAAATAAATGAAAATAAATGAAAAAAGATGAAAATAAATGAAAATAAATAAAAATAAATGAAAATAAATGAAAATAAATGAAAAAAAATGAAAATAAATGAAAATAAATGAAAATAAATGAAAATAAATGAAAATAAATGAAAATAAATGAAAATAAATGAAAATAAATGAAAATAAATGAAAATAAATGAAAATAAATGAAAATAAATGAAAATAAATGAAAATAAATGAAAATAAATGAAAATAAATGAAAATAAATGAAAATAAATGAAAATAAATGAAAATAAATGAAAATAAATGAAAATAAATGAAAATAAATGAAAATAAATGAAAATAAATGAAAATGAATGAAAATAAATGAAAATAAATGAAAATTAATGAAAATAAAAGAAAATAAATGAAAATACATGAAAATAAATGAAAATAAATGAAAATAAATGAAAATAAATGAAAATAAATGAAAATAAATGAAAATAAATGAAAATAAATGAAAATAAATGAAAATAAATGAAAATAAATGAAAATAAATGAAAATAAATGAAAATAAATGAAAATAAATGAAAATAAATGAAAATAAATGAAAATAAATGAAAATAAATGAAAATAAATGAAAATAAATGAAAATAAATGAAAATAAATGAAAATAAATGAAAATAAATGAAAATAAATGAAAATAAATGAAAATAAATGAAAATAAATGAAAATAAATGAAAATAAATGAAAATAAATGAAAATAAATGAAAATAAATGAAAATAAATGAAGATGAATGAAAATAAATGAAAATAAATGAAAATAAATGGAAATAAATGAAAATAAATGAAAATAAATGAAAATAAATGAAAAAAAATGAAATAAATGAAAATAAACGAAAATAAATGAAAGTAAATGAAAATAAATGAAAAAAAATGAAAATAAATAAAAAAAAATAAAAATAAATGAAAAGAAATGAAAATAAATGAAAATTAATGAAAATAAATGAAAAAAAATGAAAATAAATGAAAATAAATGAAAATAAATGAAATAAATGAAAATAAATGAAAATAAATGAAAATAAATGAAAATAAATGAAAATAAATGAAAATAAATGAAAATAAATGAAAATAAATGAAAATAAATGAAAATAAATGAAAATAAATGAAAATAAATGAAAATAAATGAAAATAAATGAAAATAAATGAAAATAAATGAAAATAAATGAAAACAAATGAAAATACATGTAAATACATGAAAGTAAATGAAAATGCATGAAAATAAATGAAAATACATGAAAGTAAAAGAAAATAAATGAAAATAAATGAAAATAAATGAAAATAAATGAAAATCAATGAAAATAAATGAAAATAAATGAAAATAAATGAAAATAAATGAAAATAAATGAAAATAAATGAAAATAAATGAAAATAAATGAAAATAAATGAAAATAAATGAAAATAAATGAAAATAAATAAAAAAAAATGAAAATAAATGAAAATAAATAAAAATAAATGAAAATAAATGAAAATAAATGAAAAAAAATGAAAATAAATGAAAATAAATTGAAAATAAATGAAAATAAATGAAAATAAATGAAAATAAATGAAAATAAATGAAAATAAATGAAAATAAATGAAAATAAATGAAAATAAATGAAAATAAATGAAAATAAATGAAAATAAATGAAAATAAATGAAAATAAATGAAAATAAATGAAAATAAATGAAAATAAATGAAAATAAATGAAAATAAATGAAAATTAATGAAAATAAATGAAAATAAATGAAAATAAATGAAAATAAATGAAAATAAATGAAAATAAATGAAATTAAATGAAAATAAATGAAAATAAATGAAAATAAATGAAAATAAATGAAAATAAATGAAAATAAATGAAAATAAATGAAAATAAATGAAAATAAATGAAAATAAATGAAAATAAATGAAAATAAATGAAAATAAATGAAAATAAATGAAAATAAATGAAAATAAATGAAAATAAATGAAAATAAATGAAAATAAATGAAAATAAATGAAAATAAATGAAATAAATGAAAATAAATGAAAATAAATAAAAATAAATGAAAAATAAATGAAATAAATAATGAAAATAAATGAAAAAAAAATGAAAATAAATGAAAATAAATGAAAATAAATGAAAATAAATGAAAATAAATGAAAATAAATTAAAATAAATGATAATAAATGAAAATAAATGAATATAAATAAATATAAATGAAATAAATGAAAATAAATGAAAATAAATGAAAATAAATGAAAATAAATGAAAATAAATGAAAATAAATGAAAATAAATGAAAATAAATGAAAATAAATGAAAATAAATGAAAATGAATGAAAATAAATGAAGATGGAATGAAAATAAATGAAAATAAATGAAAATAAATGAAAATAAATGAAAATAAATGAAAATAAATGAAAAAAAATGAAAATAAATAAAAAATAAATGAAAATAAATGAAAAGAAATGAAAATAAATGAAAATACATGTAAATACATGAAAGTAAATGAAAATGCATGAAAATAAATGAAAATACATGAAAGTAAAAGAAAATAAATGAAAATAAATGAAAATAAATGAAAATAAATGAAAAATAATGAAAATAAATGAAAATCAATGAAAATAAATGAAAATAAATGAAA
The DNA here is from genome assembly GCA_963243735.1 of Neocrepidodera transversa. Lineage (NCBI taxonomy): Eukaryota > Metazoa > Arthropoda > Insecta > Coleoptera > Chrysomelidae > Neocrepidodera > Neocrepidodera transversa. The sequence continues at coordinate 34,661 of CAUJLB010000216.1, forward strand.
ATAAATGATAATAAATGAAAATAAATGAATATAAATAAATATAAATGAAAATAAATGAAAATAAATGAAAATAAATGAAAATAAATGAAATAAATGAAAATAAATGAAAATAAATGAAAATAAATGAAAATAAATGAAAATAAATGAAAATAAATGAAAATAAATGAAAATGAATGAAATAAATGAAGATGAATGAAAATAAATGAAAATAAATGAAAATAAATGAAAATAAATGAAATAAATGAAAATAAATGAAAATAAATGAAAATAAATGAAAATAAATGAAAATAAATGAAAATAAATGAAAATAAATGAAAAAAAAATGAAAATAAATGAAATAAACGAAAATAAATGAAAGTAAATGAAAATAAATGAAAATAAATGAAAATAAATGAAAATAAATGAAAATAAATGAAGATGAATGAAAATAAATGAAAATAAATGGAAATAAATGAAAATAAATGAAAATAAATGAAAATAAATGAAAAAAAATGAAAATAAATGAAAATAAACGAAAATAAATGAAAGTAAATGAAAATAAATGAAAATAAATGAAAAAAAATGAAAATAAATAAAAAAAAATGAAATAAATGAAATGAAATGAAAATAAATGAAAATAAATGAAAAAAAATGAAAATAAATGAAAATAAATGAAAATAAATGAAAACAAATGAAAATAAATGAAAATAAATGAAAATAAATGAAAATAAATGAAAATAAATGAAAATAAATGAAAATAAATGAAAATAAATGAAAATAAATGAAAATAAATGAAAATAAATGAAAATAAATGAAAATAAATGAAAATAAATGAAAATAAATGAAAATAAATGAAAATAAATGAAAATAAATGAAAATAAATGAAAATAAATGAAAATAAATGAAAATAAATGAAAACAAATGAAAATACATGTAAATACATGAAAGTAAATGAAAATGCATGAAAATAAATGAAAATACATGAAAGTAGAAGAAAATAAATGAAAATAAATGAAAATAAATGAAAATAAATGAAAATAAATGAAAATAAATGAAAATCAATGAAAATAAATGAAAATAAATGAAAATAAATGAAAATAAATGAAAATAAATGAAAATAAATGAAAATAAATGAAAATAAATGAAAATAAATGAAAATAAATAAAAAAAAATGAAAATAAATGAAAATAAATAAAAATAAATGAAAATAAATGAAAATAAATGAAAAAAAATGAAAATAAATGAAAATAAATTGAAAATAAATGAAAATAAATGAAAATAAATGAAAATAAATGAAAATTAATGAAAATAAATGAAAATTAATGAAAATAAATGAAAATAAATGAAAATAAATGAAAATAAATAAAAAAAAATGAAAATAAATGAAAATAAATTGAAAATAAATGAAAATAAATGAAAATAAATGAAAATAAATGAAAATAAATGAAAATAAATGAAAATAAATGAAAATAAATGAAAATAAATGAAAATAAATGAAAATAAATGAAAATAAATGAAAATAAATGAAAATAAATGAAAATAAATGAAAATAAATGAAAATAAATGAAAATAAATGAAAATAAATGAAAATAAATTAAAATAAATGAAAATAAATGAAAATAAATGAAAATAAATGAAAATAAATGAAAATAAATGAAAATAAATGAAAATAAATGAAAATAAATGAAAATAAATGAAAATAAATGAAAATAAATGAAAATAAATGAAAATAAATTAAAATAAATGAAAATAAATGAAAATAAATGAAAATAAATGAAAATAAATGAAAATAAATGAAAATAAATGAAAATAAATGAAAATAAATGAAAATAAATGAAAATAAATGAAAATAAATGAAAACAAATGAAAATACATGTAAATACATGAAAGTAAATGAAAATGCATGAAAATAAATGAAAATACATGAAAGTAAAAGAAAATAAATGAAAATAAATGAAAATAAATGAAAATAAATGAAAATAAATGAAAATAAATGAAAATCAATGAAAATAAATGAAAATAAATGAAAATAAATGAAAATAAATGAAAATAAATGAAAATAAATGAAAATAAATGAAAATAAATGAAAATAAATAAAAAAAAATGAAAATAAATGAAAATAAATAAAAATAAATGAAAATAAATGAAAATAAATGAAAAAAAATGAAAATAAATGAAAATAAATTGAAAATAAATGAAAATAAATGAAAATAAATGAAAATAAATGAAAATTAATGAAAATAAATGAAAATTAATGAAAATAAATGAAAATAAATGAAAATAAATGAAAATAAATAAAAAAAAATGAAAATAAATGAAAATAAATTGAAAATAAATGAAAATAAATGAAAATAAATGAAAATAAATGAAAATAAATGAAAATAAATGAAAATAAATGAAAATAAATGAAAATAAATGAAAATAAATGAAAATAAATGAAAATAAATGAAAATAAATGAAAATAAATGAAAATAAATGAAAATAAATGAAAATAAATGAAAATAAATGAAAATAAATGAAAATAAATGAAAATAAATTAAAATAAATGAAAATAAATGAAAATAAATGAAAATAAATGAAAATAAATGAAAATAAATGAAAATAAATGAAAATAAATGAAAATAAATGAAAATAAATGAAAATAAATGAAAATAAATGAAAATAAATGAAAATAAATGAAAATAAATGAAAATAAATGAAAATGAATGAAAATGAATGAAAATAAATGAAAATAAATGAAAATAAATGAAAATAAATGAAAATAAATGAAAATAAATGAAAATAAATGAAAATAAATGAAAATAAATGAAAATAAATGAAAATAAATGAAAATAAATGAAAATAAATAAAAATAAATAAAAGTAAATGAAAATAAATGAAAATAAATGAAAATAAATGAAAATAAATGAAAATAAATGAAAATAAATGAAAATAAATGAAAATAAATGAAAATAAATGAAAATAAATGAAAATAAATGAAAATAAATGAAAATAAATGAAAATAAATGAAAATAAATGAAAATAAATGAAAATAAATGAAAATAAATGAAAATAAATGAAAATAAATGAAAATAAATGAAAATAAATGAAAATAAATGAAAATAAATGAAAATAAATGAAAATAAATGAAAATAAATGAAAATAAATGAAAAAAAATGAAAATAAATGAAAATAAATGAAAATAAATGAAAATAAATGAAAATAAATGAAAATAAATGAAAATAAATGAAAATAAATGAAAATAAATGAAAATAAATGAAAATAAATGAAAATAAATGAAAATAAATGAAAATAAATGAAAATAAATGAAAATAAATGAAAATAAAAGAAAATAAATGATAATAAATGAAAATAAATGAAAATAAATGAAAATAAATGAAAATAAATGAAAATAAATGAAAATAAATGAAAATAAATGAAAATAAATGAAAATAAATGAAAATAAATGAAAATAAATGAAAATAAATGAAAATAAATGAAAATAAATGAAAATAAATGAAAATAAATGAAAATAAATGAAAATAAATGAAAATAAATGAAAATAAATGAAAATAAATGAAAATAAATGAAAATAAATGAAAATAAATGAAAATAAATGAAAATAAATGAAAATAAATGAAAATAAATGAAAATAAATGAAAATAAATGAAAATAAATGAAAATAAATGAAAATAAATGAAAATAAATAAAAATAAATGAAAATAAATGAAAATAAATGAAAATAAATGAAAATAAATGAAAATAAATGAAAATAAATGAAAATAAATGAAAATAAATGAAGATGAATGAAAATAAATGAAAATAAATGAAAATAAATGAAAATAAATGAAAATAAATGAAAAAAATGAAAATAAATGAAAATAAACGAAAATAAATGAAAGAAAATGAAAATAAATGAAAATAAATAAAAAAAAATGAAAATAAATAAAAATAAATGAAAATAAATGAAAATAAATGAAAATAAATGAAAATAAATGAAAATAAATGAAAATAAATGAAAATAAATGAAAATAAATGAAAATAAATGAAAATAAATGAAAATAAATGAAAATAAATGAAAATAAATGAAAATAAATGAAAATAAATGAAAATAAATGAAAATAAATGAAAATAAATGAAAATAAATGAAAATAAATGAAAATAAATGAAAATAAATGAAAATAAATGAAAATAAATAAAAATAAATAAAAATAAATCAAAATAAATGAAAATAAATGAAAATAAATGAAAATAAATGAAAATAAATGAAAATAAATGAAAATAAATGAAAATAAATGAAAATAAATGAAAATAAATGAAAATAAATGAAAATAAATGAAAATAAATGAAAATAAATGAAAATAAATGAAAATAAATGAAAATAAATGAAAATAAATGAAAATAAATGAAACTAAATAAAAATAAATAAAAGTAAATAAAAGTAAATGAAAATAAATGAAAATAAATTAAAATAAATAAAAATAAATGAAAATAAATGAAAATAAATGAAAATAAATGAAAATAAATGAAAATAAATGAAAATAAATGAAAATAAATGAAAATAAATGAAAATAAATGAAAATAAATGAAAATAAATGAAAATAAATGAAAATAAATGAAAATAAATGAAAATAAATGAAAATAAATGAAAATAAATGAAAAAAAATGAAAATAAATGGAAATAAATGAAAATAAATGAAAATAAATGAAAATAAATGAAAATAAATGAAAATAAATGAAAATAAATGAAAATAAATGAAAATAAATGAAAATAAATGAAAATAAATGAAAATAAATGAAAATAAATGAAAATAAATGAAAATAAATGAAAATAAATGAAAATAAATGAAAATAAATGAAAATAAATGAAAATAAATGAAAATAAATGAAAATAAATGAAAATAAATGAAAATAAATGAAAATAAATGAAAATAAATGAAAATAAATGAAAATAAATGAAAATAAATGAAAATAAATGAAAATAAATGAAAATAAATGAAAATAAATGAAAATAAATGAAAATGAATGAAAATGAATGAAAATAAATGAAAATAAATGAAAATAAATGAAAATAAATGAAAATAAATGAAAATAAATGAAAATAAATGAAAATAAATGAAAATAAATGAAAATAAATGAAAATAAATGAAAATAAATGAAACTAAATAAAAATAAATAAAAGTAAATGAAAATAAATGAAAATAAATGAAAATAAATGAAAATAAATGAAAATAAATGAAAATAAATGAAAATAAATGAAAATAAATGAAAATAAATGAAAATAAATGAAAATAAATGAAAATAAATGAAAATAAATGAAAATAAATGAAAATAAATGAAAATAAATGAAAATAAATGAAAATAAATGAAAATAAATGAAAATAAATGAAAATAAATGAAAATAAATGAAAATAAATGAAAATAAATGAAAATAAATGAAAATAAATGAAAATAAATGAAAAAAAATGAAAATAAATGAAAATAAATGAAAATAAATGAAAATAAATGAAAATAAATGAAAATAAATGAAAATAAATGAAAATAAATGAAAATAAATGAAAATAAATGAAAATAAATGAAAATAAATGAAAATAAATGAAAATAAATGAAAATAAATGAAAATAAAAGAAAATAAATGATAATAAATGAAAATAAATGAAAATAAATGAAAATAAATGAAAATAAATGAAAATAAATGAAAATAAATGAAAATAAATGAAAATAAATGAAAATAAATGAAAATAAATGAAAATAAATGAAAATAAATGAAAATAAATGAAAATAAATGAAAATAAATGAAAATAAATGAAAATAAATGAAAATAAATGAAAATAAATGAAAATAAATGAAAATAAATGAAAATAAATGAAAATAAATGAAAATAAATGAAAATAAATGAAAATAAATGAAAATAAATGAAAATAAATGAAAATAAATGAAAATAAATGAAAATAAATGAAAATAAATAAAAATAAATGAAAATAAATGAAAATAAATGAAAATAAATGAAAATAAATGAAAATAAATGAAAATAAATGAAAATAAATGAAAATAAATGAAGATGAATGAAAATAAATGAAAATAAATGAAAATAAATGAAAATAAATGAAAATAAATGAAAAAAATGAAAATAAATGAAAATAAACGAAAATAAATGAAAGAAAATGAAAATAAATGAAAATAAATAAAAAAAAATGAAAATAAATAAAAATAAATGAAAATAAATGAAAATAAATGAAAATAAATGAAAATAAATGAAAATAAATGAAAATAAATGAAAATAAATGAAAATAAATGAAAATAAATGAAAATAAATGAAAATAAATGAAAATAAATGAAAATAAATGAAAATAAATGAAAATAAATGAAAATAAATGAAAATAAATGAAAATAAATGAAAATAAATGAAAATAAATGAAAATAAATGAAAATAAATAAAAATAAATAAAAATAAATCAAAATAAATGAAAATAAATGAAAATAAATGAAAATAAATGAAAATAAATGAAAATAAATGAAAATAAATGAAAATAAATGAAAATAAATGAAAATAAATGAAAATAAATGAAAATAAATGAAAATAAATGAAAATAAATGAAAATAAATGAAAATAAATGAAAATAAATGAAAATAAATGAAAATAAATGAAAATAAATGAAACTAAATAAAAATAAATAAAAGTAAATGAAAATAAATGAAAATAAATGAAAATAAATTAAAATAAATAAAAATAAATGAAAATAAATGAAAATAAATGAAAATAAATGAAAATAAATGAAAATAAATGAAAATAAATGAAAATAAATGAAAATAAATGAAAATAAATGAAAATAAATGAAAATAAATGAAAATAAATGAAAATAAATGAAAATAAATGAAAAAAAATGAAAATAAATGGAAATAAATGAAAATAAATGAAAATAAATGAAAATAAATGAAAATAAATGAAAATAAATGAAAATAAATGAAAATAAATGAAAATAAATGAAAATAAATGAAAATAAATGAAAATAAATGAAAATAAATGAAAATAAATGAAAATAAATGAAAATAAATGAAAATAAATGAAAATAAATGAAAATAAATGAAAATAAATGAAAATAAATGAAAATAAATGAAAATAAATGAAAATAAATGAAAATAAATGAAAATAAATGAAAATAAATGAAAATAAATGAAAATAAATGAAAATAAATGAAAATAAATGAAAATAAATGAAAATAAATGAAAATAAATGAAAATAAATGAAAATAAATGAAAATAAATGAAAATAAATGAAAATAAATGAAAATAAATGAAAATAAATGAAAATAAATGAAAATAAATGAAAATAAATGAAAATAAATGAAAATAAATGAAAATAAATGAAAATAAATGAAAATAGTAGTTAGAGCTATGTTCGTTCTGGCGCATTTATTGATCTCAACAAGGCATTTGAATGTGTTGACTCTGTATCTCCGTTATTAGTAGGCAGATTTAAACAGGTCAAACGGCATTGTATTATAAATGTGACGTAGAATACGTAATTTCGGGACTTCACCTATGACAGCCTCCCAATCTGTCAATCTTTCACTCATGGCCAACTTCAGCTATGACGTAATTCCCCATCTGTCAATCTTTCACTCGTGGCCAACTTCACCTATGACGTAATTCCCCATCTCCCAATCTGTCACTCGTGGCCAGCTTCAGACAGCCACTAAATGACAGCCTCCCAATCTTGCACGTGTTGTAAGTAACAGCTAAGGTCAAAGTCCGTCAATCGATAAGGTATTAAAAATAATATTAATTACACACTTGTTTTGATAAAAGTCTAGACATATCTTTTAAAATAAACAACTGATAAGGAATGAAAAATATGTTTACGATAATGTGCGGAAACCACATGAAGTGTGAGAGTGAAAAAACGATGGTTGATTATTAAAAGAATTTAAAATGTTGATACTGCTCAGTTGCATGATGTCATCGATAGAATACGCACGTAAATTGGAGGAATTTGGTGAGAAAGTTCGAAAACTAAATCAAGATTTAACGTTGTATGAAGATAAAAGTAAAGTGATTAAACAATTAAATAGACTAAGTCTAAGTTCTGCGTTTGATAAAGTGTTTGAAAATCGGCAATTACCGCAGACTCAATACCCACTAAGACGAATTCAGCCTAGAAAATGGCTGCATTGAAAGCGTCTTTCATAATTCTAACAGCAGTGTTGAACAATATGCTTTACACAAACGTCCCTATTGGAGTACAACATATAGCTGTATGTTTTAACGAAGGATTTGAGTGCCAACGTTCAGAATGGCAAATGATGCCTTTAAATAAAGTTAATGATGGAAAGTTGACAGTGTTTTCAATAAATGTACCAACTAATCAAACAACGTACAAGTTGAAACTCATATTTCAAGATGGGACCGAGGGTGACGTTGAGACGTGGCAGCACATCTCAAATTCTATAGACGAAGTCGATTTAAGAAGTATTGGTGAAGTAGCCCAGTTATCCTTATGGAATAATAATAAAATAATTCAAAATGAACTGTACAAAATATTTTCAATGTTATGCGCGATATTATCAGCAGTTTCTGTTCTATTCTTAAAAATTGTGATAAAAAATGTAAGAAATCGATATTCTAAAATAAATGAATAAAAATATACAGGGTGTTTTAATAAAACTCATATGTAAATAAACATTTTTTATTTAAAAAATACATTATCTAGGTAATATAATATAATACAACCAATTATGTAACATATTAACGTTGCGTTCAGCACACAGAAATTTTCCAGATGCATGGTTTAGACACGGTGTATGGTAAGATTCAAATCTCCCCGTTTGACAGGCCAATCCATCATATTTTGCGACATCATAAACGGCAGGATGCGGGGTACTCAATAACTGTTGACATTTCTGCCATAAAAATTCCTCCTTTTGATTACCTCTAACGTAAATACAGTCTGCACCATATAGCAAATATTTTTCCAATATATCGTTCATTTCCGTATATTCAATGTTACCCGAGCTGTACTTAATTCCATGGACATATTTCTCTACATATCTTACTGTCGACTTATCACGTGCACTTAAATTAGCGTAGGGTATTGCAGGCTTGAATAGAAAATTGGAAACGTAGGATCCGATTTGAATTGACAGCTCCTTTGGATGGAAACTACCCTCAATTTCGAACCCTTGGATATCACAGAGTGCTATTCTCATCGTGGCAAACGTTCAAATACTGCCATTTACTAATTGATATCTAATTTAAACTTTTTAGTACTTCGGAGAGGGGGAAGTACTCCATTAAACAGTCGTGAATTATGATACAGTAAGCTCTAGTATTAGCAGGAAATCCAGAATCTGCTTCGATATCCAATCTCACATCAATAGTAGATGATTTCATGGTTTCCTCTTGCTTGGAACAATCAATGATGAACAAACAACGGTTTTTAAATGCAACATAGTCCAAAAGGCAACTCTTCGAAGCAGAATTTGAATAACTAGTTTGAAAGTCGCTATAGTTAAAATGAGCTTCAGCAAAGTGATTGTTTGCAAAGTCCAACTGCATACGTTCATTGGGATAGTATTCACCATTCAAAGATACTCGAATGCTAGAAGTACTCACATGGTCAAACAAAGTTGGATCTGCCCCAGCAGCATCACGTTAATTAGTTTGGAAACATACGATAATGAAACGTGGTCTTTCGATTGCGGTGCTGGTTTTAACTGCCCAGATTTCTCTTCTCGCACCCACAGTAATTGCAGGCAATTCATTCAGTTCCCATTTTCTAAACGGAATTAGTATTGGTTTGTCGGTTTGAATAGCTTTCAAAAGTTGTTCTTTCACATCATCATTCGGATAAATGTGTTTGATTTTCAGCTCGATACTTTGAATTTCGATATTTACGGTGGTAGTCGTTGCTGTAGCTGTACCAACATTTTTCTCCTTTACAATTGTGCAATCGTTATCGTTTCTAGCTCTTACAAATCTAAGTGTTTGTCTACCACACGTAATCATAGGATAGTCGTTGAAAATGTTGAAAATGTGTTTAAGCGGTATCAACAAGCTGAACGACTTATCATGAGCGGCGAGGATAGGTGCTGAAGGATAGTTCCAGCCGGTGATAGCCATATGATTTGAGTCTTCTTTGGCGTAACAAGTGTAAACTCGAACAGCACTTATAATTCCAGGATCGCGTACTGTTTCAACTTCTCTAGCTGATTCGCTGTATGTACAAGAGTCGAATAGAAAAGCTCCAAAATTTGGAGCCAACGTTACATCTCCTCCGCCAGTTATTTCCAATTTCCCTTTAATAGCCAGCAGCGATTGGTTCATGGCAAAGAACGAGTCGATTTGGTTGATGCTAAATTCTACAACATCGTTGCAATTGAATGACTTTACGAACGGCGTATAGGACCTGTACTCTGCCTTACGAATAGACTCATCAAACGTTGGAGATCGATACAGATCAAACATCGGGGAAGTATGTGCTTCATCAGTTTTTCTTCGTTTGTACATAGTTATGGTTGATGACATGATATCCAAGTGAACGGAGAAACAATATATTTGCTGCAGTTAGATGTTGACGCTTAGGCGCTTGCGACAACACTGAAGACTTTGAAGCACCTCTATATTTTATAACTAGTCCCATCGGCTCCTTGCTCTCAATTCCAACACAAGAGTACTAGTTTCACCTCGAAAGTTTACGGGATGGCCGTCTTGATCTAAAGCCAACACTGTAATGTTGATTATTTCTCGTTGTGGTATAACTGGTAAATACAGCAAATTTGAAGGGGTTTCGTCGATAGCGTAGCCAGGATCGACTTTTACAGCAAATTCGTAGATCGTGTGTGCCGGTCTGTCTCCGTTAAAGGCTCCCGACGTAATGTTGGCATCAAAGTGTATGGTCGATACTTTTATAATGTTTACGGGTAAGTCCGATGAATGTATTATGCCAGGATTAAGAATTTTTTCCGAGAATCCCAATACATGTCCAATGTTATTTGGTTTTTTAAACGTTATTTTATAATATTTGCTAAAGATTTCGCATTGCAGTGTATTATTGTTGGGTTTTAACGAGAAAAACATTTCAGGATTAACTTCATTTTCAAGCCCCATCTTCGTTCGTATAAATGCTTCTATATCAGTAATTTCGTAGCATCCTATAGGAAACTCGATGACTTTCAATTTGTTAGTTTTATCGAAATAGTAAAATTTATCGCCTTTTTCAATGTTCGGTATGGAATTGTATGAATGAAAAGATCTAAGTGCCAATTCATAATCTTTTTTCGGGTCCAACACTATTGGTGTAGAAGGACGAAAAGAAAAGACGTGAGTATTGCTGTTTACTCTCAACAAGTGCGACATGATGAATGAAACAAATATAGCGGTGTACAAACATTTATTAAATTATTTTTTTAAAGCTAATTTACAAAAACAGCAATCTGCTTGAGCATCAGCAGGCCCATCCCAGTGTGTCATCCAATCAGGTCTATTGTAGTGAACGTAACATGGAAGTCGTATTTGAAGATCAAAGTTTGACGTGTATTCTGCGGGTAGTTTGTGCCATATACTCAATAATGGTCCAGGTCTCACATTTTTTATTAAATATTCCAGCGGGATATGCGTCAACTCTTCTGATGTAAATTCCGAAAATGTTTTATTATCATTCATATGTGTCATTATGACTTGAACACCCATATTATCCACCATTATTGTATAGAAATTTCAAACACAATTTTCCACAATTAGCTTGATTGTACGTTTGATATGGATCGTTGTTGTAGAAAATTTTCACGTTCCCCAAATAGTATACAAGTTCTCTCGGCGGTTTCAAGTTACCGAATGAATCAAAGTAGTCCACGCGATCGTTTATCTTCTTGTAGGCCACCCAATGAGTACCATTATTGTCGGAGATATCCAAATTTACAATACCGCATTCACGTTTACGAGGACTCGAAGGTAAAGTGTCTCTCATAAAAACACCTCGAAAATACGGTATTTTAAGTTTTTTAGCGTAACGTGTTAGTTCGAAATCGTACAGTGGTCTATTGGGCAGCGTTATTAGTTTTTTTGCTTTTTCAGAAATAGGCCGAAGCCTCCTTTAGCGTTTTTTCGCAAGTATAATCCTTTACCAACGGCTTCCATTGCTTTGTTATGACGTTGATCTTCGTCAAGCTTCTTTTGAGCGTTTTTAGCATCAATAGCTGTTTTCGCAATTGCACTTGCTCCGCCTGCAAGACTGCCGAGTGCACCAAGCGCAGCAAAAATCGGTATTAGAGGCAGAATTCCACCAGATTTGGTAATCGGAATAATTCTCGGAACTTTCACATGACTACGGCCACCAACCTTTTTCACAGCAAGCCTTGCTACCTTCAATGCATTCGAAGCAGACTTTGTTACAGTTGATGAGGGTTTATAGGACTTTGCAATTTTCTGAAGGATTCCACGTTGAAAAGAAACAGAAGTCTTTTTGACACCCATTCCAAGTTTGCGTTTACCCTTCATTCCAGTGGTAATGAACCAGGCAGTACTTTTTTCACCAAGAGAAGCGTCTTTGGACTTTACTCGTTCCCAAGCAGCGTTTTCAAGTATCTGATCAGCTTTATGACGTTCCGCTAAAGATTTGGTTTGCGAATAAGCAATGTCGTGTTGTTTACAAGCAGCGTCTAACGGATTAATGCCGGGATCTCCGCGTGCAAGTCGTTTATGTAGTTTTGTACCAGGTCCACAATATTGATAACCAGGAATATGTAACTCGATTGGCAGCTTATTGATGATGGAATTCAAGACACCTTCACCCTGATACACCAACATGAAGATTGATGATGAGATGTAGCGTCATCTATATTTATAATCTGACATTTCTTCCTCGAACGACACAAGATGAAGGTCGTTCAACAAGACCAGACGCTACCTATCGTCAACTTGGACTTTACACCAAGTAAAAACAGTAAACATGGTAAATTGCTACCAGATTCGTTTCGCGCCATCATATGTGGACCTTCTGGATGCGGAAAAACAAACGTTATGCTGTCGCTGCTCTTCGATCCCAACGGCGCTAAATTTAAAAATGTCTACGTTTATTCAAAGTCTCTGTACCAACCAAAATATCAACTACTTCAAGAAGTGATTTCCAATGCTAAAGGTGTTGGGTACTATCCATTTAAAGACAACGAAGAAATCATAAGTCCCAATAAGGCTAAAAATAACTCTATATTCATATTTGATGATGTTGCCTGCGATGGTCAGCAGAAAATTCGAGAATATTACTCAATGTGCCGGCATAAAGATATTGATGCAACATATCTCTGTCAAACTTACTCCAAAGTACCAAAACAGCTAATACGAGACAACTGCAACATCAAAGTCCTATTTAAACAGGATGAAATTAACCTAAAACATATATTTGATGAACATGTATCTCCAGATGTTTCCTTTGAAGAATTCAAGAAAATGTGTGCAGAGTGTTGGGCCGATCGCTATGGTACGTTAGTTATTGCTAAAGACTTTCCACTCAATCACGGGCGATACAGAATAGGCTTTGATAAATATATAAAATTGTAGAGCATATCGTCATTCAACATCATGCTGGCAAAGAATCAAGTAGCTGTAGCTACTCATAAGAGAAAAATCACAGAACTTGCTCGAGCTATACGTAAAAAGTATCTGACATTAAAATTGAACAAAACGGAACAAGATGAATCTATTAGGAAACTGTTCAAGCCAATATCTGAACCTCTTCAAGAAATAGTAAAAACTTCACCAAATTACTCCGCCACCAAAAAAGAAAAAGCAGAAGTAAAAAATGAGCCGAAAGTTGAAGGCCACGAAATATCATCTATTACACCGCATTTTAAACCTCAAAAAGCTTCATCACCTAACAAAGTCAATTTTGTTTCATTGAAAAATGTAGCCGAAGGAAACAACGACAACACCGAACAGTTTAGTGAAATTGCTGAAACTACTACTTCTCAACAACCGTTAGCTGTAGAAGCTATTAACGACTATCTAGATCAGTATCCTTCAATGAGTCGACAAGTAGTTCAAGACTACTGGCAAAATAATGTCAGAATCGATCGAGTGTATGGTCCAGTGTACGATGCAGAAAACGATTGGTGGTTTTTGGGCAACAAACGTATAGAGTTTGATGCTAAAAATGGAAGAATAAACGTACGCGATGGCAATCAGTGGAACGGGCTGCCGGGGACTCCAGGCTTGTATCAATTAATTTTTTATGATGATCCTATTTTTGCTGCAGATGACTTAAACGCTTATAAAGCTATTCTAGAAGCAACGAGCGTTCATCGAAATGCTAAAGGACAATTGAAAGGTACAAAAAAACCAAAATATATGGAAATTATCCGTCCTCTGTTCCATTCTCGAGAAGGGGCAGGAATATCGAAACCAGCCGCAACACGATGCGATTTGATTTATAATGAAAAACCTATAGAATACGTGTATTGGGACGATCCTAATGAATTGATCGATCGTTTAAAATTGTTAGTTGCTTCGAAACATGCTGGAAATACTTCACAAGATAATGAAATCAGAGCAATTACTAATGAGTTAAGAGAAGCCAATATAATAGAGTAATTTGGTTCGAGAAATATCATTTACAAGATGAGTCTCGATAAATTCGGACGTCGTTTCGGGAGACAAAAAACAGTTCCGTATAATCGTATACCTCCAAAATTAACACTTCCACATACTTCCGATGGAAATGTTGACTTTGAAAATGTAAAGTTATGCAACATAAAAGAACCGACAAGTGATTCAGATGATGCAACGAAAAAATATGTTGACAAATTGAAAGTCTCGACCGAAACCGACATTACCAATAAAATGAAATATCGTATTGAAAATGTATCGGAAAAAATGGAGCAAATATCGCAGAGATTGAAAGATCCTCCTGCGACAAGTAAAGACCTAACAACAAAAATATACGTAGACGACTCCATAGTACGAGCTAAAGAAAAGAGTTTTTAAGAAGGGAATTTAAACAAAGTTACGATCCATTTAATACCGCATTATTAAATATTGAGCAGAGTTTGCGTGAAAAAGTCCAAATTTCGGATGTTAATGCATTGAAAACAGAGTTAATAAACGAATCGCAGCAAACGGTGACCAGAGCACTTTCCGACATTGATGATTTAAGGAAACAGATTGGAATTGAATCGAATCGTACGACATTAATAGAGCCCAAATTAGTGGATTTTTCCAAACAATTGGAAGAGTTGAAAAATGTAACAGTTCAAATAATTACAAGTTTTGAAAAGCTAAATATCACCGTTACAAAATCTTTTCATGATTTGAAAAATTATACAAGTGCATTAAATGATGATGTTAAAAATAGCATTGGCGATATTTACACCAAAATTGATCATTTTAAGGAGAAAATTGAAAATAATGAAACCAACATAACTACAATTAGTGATAATGTTGAGGGTATGACCAAAAATGTTGAAACAATAACTGCACGTCTTCATAGTGTAGAGGCAAAATTAAGCACAATAACTGTATAGAGATACGCAATCTCCTTTCAATCGTCAACATGTCGTCAAAGGAAAAGATTCAACTTGTCAATGAACTACATAAACCTGCTCGAAAAAATTACCCCAGAAGACGTACAATTATTAAAGGATTGGATGACTTATGGCAAATGGATCTTATGGAAATGAGAAATTAATCTCATCAAAACAAAGGATATAAATTAATCATGGTTGTTATAGATTGCTTTTCGAAATTCATATGGACTCGACCGTTGAAAACGAAAACTGGTGAAGAAATTACCAAAGCCTTTAGTGATATTTTAGTACACACTAAACGATGCCCGAAAAATCTCCAGACCGATCAAGCCACGGAATTTTTCAACGCAAAATTTCAGAGTTTAATGAAAAACCATCATATAAATCACTATAATACATGGTCCGTTATAAAGGCTTCAATGGCAGAACGGGTAATAAGGACGTTGAAATCTAAACTATACAAATATTTCAGTTTAAACGGCAGCTACAAATGGCTGGATGAATTGCCGAAAATTACAAAACAATACAACGAGACTAAGCATAGCAAAACGAGATATAAACCGATCGACGTCGACAAGTCCAACGAACAGAAAATTTTAAGGAAATGCTACAGCTATTTGAAAATTGCCGGGCCGAGGAAATTAAAACTCGGTGATATCGTACGCATAAGTAAAGCCAAACACGTTTTCGAAAAAGGTTATACGCCAAATTGGACCACGGAATTATTTAAGATTAGCAAAGTTAAAATTACTAATCCCATTACCTATCTCCTGGAAGATATGCATGCATCCCCAATCAAAGGGGCATTCTACGAAGAGGAATTACAAAAAACCACTAATTCCGACATATATCTAGTGAAAAAGGTCTTGCGCCGAAAAGGAAAGAAAATGTACGTTAAATGGCTTGGACTGGATAAAAAACATAACAGTTGGATTGACAATGATGACGTCGTTTAAGAAGTGCTACAAACCGGAGAGAAATCGAGAAATACACCAGTTTTACATGTAATCTTATGACAAAACAAGCACAAATTCCAACATTTAGGGGGGCCTTTTTGAACAACAGTTCGTTCAAGTTCTTTCCGTAGTGGGGGTAAAGCTATAAATATGACAAAGCATCTCAGTTCATAATAGTTGGTCAAAATGTTTACTCCAACTTCGAGTGGTTACATTTCTGAAGGCAGTGAATTTGACGTTCCCCTAACTCCATCACCGCTATCATCAGTGCTCAGCGAAGACTATGATCGTGAACTTGATGTTGTTTTGGAAAAGTACGAAGAAGCAGCTAAGAACGAAGAACATTATCTTCTCTACACACAATTCCTGCACGGTTTTTGTCGAATTGGGTGTGGTCTAAGTCCAGCAAGATCATTTACTCCAGCTGTCGTCATGCACAAAGACCAATGGGAAAAAATATCTTTTAGTTCGTTTGAATGGGATCAATTGATATCCCAACTTCATGAAAATACGTTCCACGACGAAGAGGAGATCGTGTGTAGTGACTACTGCAAAATCCGTCAAGTCATCTACGACAATATAAAATTCATCAAAATTACCAAGCACAGCCTAGACTTTTTCCTGTCAGAAATGGACGTGATGAATCTTGTACATATAAATACTGAACTTTTAGTGCCATATATAAGAATGCTGGAAAAACTTGAATTTCCTAGTTATTATTATAATATACTTAATTTAGTTAAAAGTAGTTTTTTCAATGAAAATTATACGTTTTCAAGTGCTTTTAATAAATTGCAAACTTTTAAATATGTACAGAATAATTTAGAAAATATCGCTTTAAGTCAATTTATGTATTATTATAAGCATCGAATTGTAAATGATTTGGAGAGAATTCAATAAATATGTTGAAAAAATTATTGTGTTTTATTTAAAAAAGTGCTTCTTTGTTGTTTCATGTTTTTCACTCTCACACTTCTTTGTGGTTTACCTTATCGTAAACATGTTTTTCATTTTGATAATCCATATCAGTTGTGGTGTCAACACATTATCGTAAACATGTTTTTTCATTCTTACGCTTCTTTGTGGTTTCATTGTAAACATGTTTTTCACTCTCACGCTTCGTCTCGCAACCTTCATCAGATCAAAGGGGTCTTTTGACGCATGACCAATGTGCGGTTGGAGGCATATAAATTCAGTTCCAACACTTCACGAGCATTAGTTTCAACATGAACAGTCAAGACTTCAACATGTCACAGCAGTCAAACTATGACAGTGGATTCGTATCATCAGTGTCCAGTGTTCATTATAATTATGATCAAGATTTTGATAGGACGTTGAAAGCTCTAGAGAATGAAGTTAGATTAGAAACTCAACAACTACTTCAAACAACGTATCAGTTGGACTCTTTGAAAATCAGCTGTGGTCTAAGTCCAGCAAGATCCTTCGATCCGGCAGTTATTTTGAAGCAGTATAACAACGATTCTAGTAAAATATCTTTTGATATCTACGAATGGAGCAACTTTATCAAAGAAATAATGATTTTTTTGATGAACCATTAAGCCAGTTAGCCGATGAGTATGAACCTGTGACTTTTCCTTGTGGAAACCTTATTGAAATTGACCAAATCGTTCTTGACAATGTAAAGATGTTGGTAGTAAGAAAATATGAAATTAAATTTCTTCTACAACAACTTGATGTAAACCAGATAATTGACCTCGAGCAGAAGGTGATATCCTATAGGCTTTCATTGTTAGAAGATCTAGCTTTTTGTGAATATTACCATGAAATTATTGATAATATTTTCAACCATGATTATGTAGATCATACAGATCACACGGAGGATGCTGTAAATAATAGACTTGAACTTTTCGATTTCTTATGTAAAACTTTAAACGATGATATGTTACATTTAGCGCTTAAAGAATACTATTACTATTATAAATTTAAAATTGTAAAAGCTTTGGAGTAGTTCTTGTATAATAAAAATTTTTTTAAAAATCTGTGTGTTTTTATTTCATAACATATTAAAAAACTGTTGAAAATTAACGTTTTTTAACGCATGTGGTTTCAGTTGCGTTAATTGCGTCGAAAAAACGAATTTAAATGCAACGCTTTTAACGGTTTTGACGCATGTATTTTTAGGTGTGTTGAAAAAGTAAAAATAAAACAGAAAGATTAATCACATAATTTATTATTATTCATAAATTTTATATAAAGATATACATACGGTAAAAATATAATAACATTCTTAATAGTAATGGATCAAATAATTTTAAAAATTGATAACATTGATATAAAATGCTAATTGGGTATTTCATAATGCCCCCATGGTAGGGTATCAAACGAATCTGGTATTAAATATCTTTTATCATCGCGAGCGCTTAAAGCGATTTTTGATTGTTGTATGCTAAAGACGTTATGATTATAGGAACGAATTGAGCATTGGGTTTTCTCCTTAGATTTAAAGTCTTTTAAACATGATAAATAATCTTCAAAAGTTATTTTATTCCTAACGACGTTGAATTTAACCCCCTTAGATTTTTTAACACATTTCCAACCTTGAATTTTA